>JAMAGB010000004.1:1078382-1242409 GCA_023625975.1 Talaromyces sp. PYS2103 | reverse complement strand
TCCTCCACGCAATCCTCCACGCAATCCTCCACGCAATCCTCCACGCAATCCTCCACGCAATCCTCCACGCAATCCTCCACGCAATCCTCCAAACATCCTCTGCTCCACTTCACACCCCATTCTCTTAAGCATACTACCTCAAATACGTCCCCTCAAACCCCATCTTCATCAAATCCACCGTTCAAACCGCTCTGTTCCTATCGTAAGACGAGTCCCGAGAATAGCTCGTTCCGGTATTAGGATTCGAATAGTCCTTGTGCACGCGAGTGGTATTATCCAATCCTGTGGTATCCCGATCTACATCACGATGATAGTATCGGCCGGACTCATCCATCTGCTCCCGGTGATGGCGGCGCGTGGTTGCATCGGCGTCGTAGTCGATGTGCTGGTCATAGGCACCCGTGGTTGGGTCGTAGGTTGTACGATTTGCGCCGCCGCGGCTGGTGTCGCCGTAGGTGCTGTAGCTGTAAGGGCTGGTGCCGGTGGTGCCGTAGGTGCCGGTTGTCCCGGTTGTGCCAGTTGTGCCGTAGGTACCGCCGTACGTGCTGGTGCCGTAGGTGTTGGTACCGTAAGGGTCGGTGGCGTAGGTGTTGCCCCAGGTGTTGCTAGTCATCTTTGGCGATTGTTTGGTTGAGATCGAAAGAGATCAACTTTGAAAGAGAATTTTTTGTTGTTGTTTTTTTGACTTTGTTTGGTTTCCGAGAAGGTTGACTTTGGGCTGGATTCTTTGCTATTTTTATAGGCATTCTTCGTCGCCCAAACTCGCCTTATGATAGAGTTTGACATCATGCTTGCCCCTGACAATACGTTATCGCGGTGGCATGGAAGAGTGGCTATGGTGATCTTACATATTTGAGATCTTTTTGGTTGGTAGTGCATATGATAAATGGCAAATAACCATAGTCATTAGTCGAGGTAATTCTGTGGTCTGAAGTAAGTTTCTGCCACCACCTCTGAGTAATTCATAGTTCTAGCTTGGTGATAGGCAAGTCGAAAGTTAAGAGACCAAATAAAGCGTCATAAAACTGTGGTGGCGTCTTTCTTGAGCAAACAAAAAAATCATAGCAAAGCCGTATCCCATTATCCCATCTATACCCATGAGTTGCCCTTGTGATAACTTAATAATCATTAATTTATGTCATTACTTTCCAACCTCTTTCACGTTGATGATGAATGATGTAGACGAACAAAAAAACTGGTAATCAAGAAGATTGATAGACCTTGAAGCTCTTAAACTCCCAATACGCCTCTGCGAATGCGCTGGGATTCGCAGCCACGTATGCGGTGCAATTACTCGGACATTGTGCCTCGTCAATGTAGTACTTGTCCGCCGCAGCCAATGATCCGCATAGATCAATGTTGGCAATAATACTTTGATTTCGGAAATGAGACGAAATGCTGCAGTCCGTGGATGGGAAATCAGCAGTAGCCTCACCCCAGGTCGAGGGGTCGGGGTTGCCGTTGGTGATATCGGATGGAATGGAGCCGCGAGGCCACCACCAGATACGGATCCCAGCATCACGAAGTTCAGTAGCATAGACCTTTTGACATATAATTAGCGTGGTGTAAGGCAAACTCGAAAGCTCATAATTGGAGCACTCACTCCTCCGCCGTTTTTATTGAATTCAGGCCCATAGGAAGCAGTAGTACCCGAAACACCGCAGCCTTCGTTCGAGTTCGTGCCGTTATAGCAGTTTGTTGACGTAACTTTGCCCGATTCCTTGCGCTTCACGCTCATACTGCAACTGTCGGTTGTATGCAAAGTCATGCTGTTTCCCCAGGTGCCATTGTTAGTGGCTTCGATAATATCAATCTCGCCGTTGGTAGGCCAATTGCTCGAATCTGAAAGCCACAAGGCGGGCCATGTGCCGCAACCATACGGCGTGTGAAGGATGTCAAAGATGAATAAACCATCGTTGTATGTGTGGTTGGATTGGATCCGAACGGAGTTGCGTCCACCGATGGTATTTGGATAACTGGTATCAACCTTGATCACGGCGGAGTCTTTCGTCGCATATGTGAGATTGGACCAAACTGCGTTTGCTCTCTGCAGATAGCTGCAAATAGTCCGTCAGCCAGCGAATCCAACTACTATATAAAAAAGAAGAATGAGAATACTGACACAACAAAACCCCCGGTTGGATCTGCATCCGACCAATACCAGAAATTATCAAAAAAGTTCTCTCCCTCATAGGTATCCTTCAAGGTATACGTCAGCGCCGAATAGTCCGGGTATCGGTTCGCTTTCCAGCCCTCGTATGCGCCGACAATAATTGCAATTAGAATCACCACAATGCCGCCAGCAGCAATCAGTCTTGTTCGGGTTCTCCATCCTCGTGGATCGAATCTTGAGTACTGCGATAATCTTTGAGGCGATTGGTTGTATGACGTGGAGTTGAGGGCGATGTTCTCGGCATAGTCTGATTTGGGGTATTGCGTCTGCCCGAGCCCTTGATAGGCCATTTCGACTGAAAACCGATGAATATAATTTATAATTCCTGCGAGTGAATATTCTAGAGGATATTGGCAGTGAATTGATGATGAATGCAGGAGAGAAAGAAAAAAGTTGATGATGGCCAGGCAGCAGGGAAAGAGAGGTAAACATTTGAAACATTCTTCCATGCTCCACTCGGACATCATCCACAACAATTATATCCATGGATATCTATCCTATCTCTACCTAACTAAAGGCGACTACCTCGATTAGGAAATCTAACAACAGATTTGTCAAAGATTTTTGCCAACCACTCAAAAGATATTACTTTAGGGTACGCTCTTGTCAGCCGGAAATATGCCTGAAATATGCCTATATAACCACATAAATTACCATCCCCTTAACGGGGCCTCGTTTTTGGTCGAACGGTATATTTTCCAGATGTCCGGTTCTCAGCTCTGTAGTCTGTCTGCAGGGATGTGAGCTTTCTTAACCCCGCAACTTGGTTGCGCAACCTCAAAGTCAGCCTTGTCGACACTCGCTTCTTGAATGCTCCGACTTTTTCTTGAAAGAATGAGTTCATACCTTCAAAATCTGATCACGCTATCAACTAAATCTACTCCATGCTTTGAAACTACCACTCCGAACCATGGAAGCTCCTCCACCCAAGAGACAGTTCCAAATCGGCTGGATATGTGCACTGCCTATCGAATTGGCTGCCGCAATCCAGATGCTAGATGAGAACTTTGGTATTCTTCAGGAGCAGGAAATAGCAGACACAAATACATACACTTTAGGACGGATCGGTCCTCACTATATCGTGATCGGTTGTCTTCCAAATGGACAATACGGGACTACTTCAGCCACCATGGTTGCCATTAATATGATGCGAACATTTTCAGAATCTCTCCGAATTGGCTTCATGGTGGGTATCGGCGGAGGAGCGCCTTCGGCTGATCACGATATTCGTCTGGGTGATATTGTGGTCAGTCGTCCTGAAGGCTCTCATGGCGGTGTCATTCAGCACGATAAAGGAAAAATCGAGAAAGATGGCAAAATCCATCGAACTGGATCTCTAAACTGCCCTCCGAGGTCCTTGCTAAATGCGCTATCCAGCATGATAGCGGCCGAGATTTATAAGGATCCTCAGTATCCTATTTACATTCGAGAGGCGATTGGAAAAAACAAACGGACGCGGAAGAACTTCAGCCGCCCAGATACCGAATATGACCGCCTATTTAAGGTCGAACATGAGCATCATGGGAGCGCAACGTCCTGTGATCAGTGTCCAGCGGAATGGGAGGAGGATCGTATCACTCGCGAAGATGGCGACCCACACATTCATTATGGGACGATTGCATCTGGTAATACTCTACTCAAAGATGGGACGACCAGAGAGGCACTACGCAAAGAGACCGGTGCGTTGTGTTTCGAGATGGAAGCCGCAGGCTTAATGGCTGACTTTCCTTGTCTGGTGATACGTGGTATATGTGATTATGCGGACTCACACAAGAATAAACACTGGCAAGGTTATGCTGCGCTGGCGGCAGCGGCTTTAACGAAGGAGTTGCTATCTTATGTTCCCAAGGGTGTCTCTCGAGAAAGCTTGATTGCTGATATCTGTCGTAAGTTGAATGTGAGGATGTGTGTAATAATAACTCCCACTGTCTGACTTGACTTCATCATTAGCTCTGCTTGAAGGCATTCAAAACGACCAGAGAAAGGCTATCGATCAACGAGAAAAGCATCACCGCGAATATATGGAGAGATTTTCGACGGAAGACCAGCGGTGTTGTCATCAGGCATTCAAGACGTCGACCTATGAAGAATTCAAGAATATCAATCCAAACCGAGTGGAAGGAACGTGTGAGTGGGTGCTCAAAAGCCCCGAGTACTTACGCTGGTGGAACGCAACAAGCAACGAGCTCTTATGGATCTCGGCTGATCCGGGATGCGGAAAATCCGTTCTCGCTAAGTCATTGATTGACGAAGTATTCAAAGCCTCTGACTCGAATATCTCAATTGTGTACTTTTTCTTCAAGGACAACGACAAGCAAAACAACCTTGCTACTGCCCTGTGCGCCGTGCTTCATCAGCTATTCCGTGAAAAGCCCCATTTATTGCAATATGCATTACCATTCTGGAGCACGAGTAAAGAGAAGATTCAGTTGGAAATTGACGATATGTGGCATATTCTAATAAAAGCGACGTCAGATCAGACATCTGGAAAAACAATTTGTGTCTTCGATGCTCTCGACGAGTGCCGAGATCAAGACCAGACACAGCTGATCGAAAGACTTCATACGTTTCAAACCCAGCACTCTATGGGCAAGGGGAATTGGTTGAAATTCCTCATGACAAGTCGACCATATGATGATATTCAAGATCATTTTCGACCGATGACAAAATGCTTCCCACAGATCCACCTTCGCGGCGAAGAAGAAAATGATCAGCTTCGTGAAGAAATTAATTTAGTAGTGAAGTTGAAAGTGACTGAGCTTGGAAGTTCTCTTAACTTGCTTCCTGAGAAGCAGGAATAACTTGAAGAGGAGCTTATCAGGATGAAGCATCGCACTTATCTTTGGTTGCATTTAGCAGTTAATGATATCCGGGAAACGCTCAAGGATAGTTTTCGCCCTAACGATGAACCAATATCGCCGCTTCCAAAAAGTGTCAACGAGGCATATGAAAAAATACTCGCGCGAATTCAGGTTGACCAAAAACCGAAAGCAAAGCTGGTTTTACGAGTAATCGTTGGCGCACGCCGACCACTATCTATCCAGGAGCTAGCCATAGCTCTGGGGATTGCTACAAGCCCGAATGCCAGAACGGCGAGCAAGGCATGCCTTGACCTTAATGGATTAGACCAGAAGATACGGCGACTATGCGGGCTGTTTGTCTTTTTCAGTGGCTCCAAGGTCTATCTTATCCACCAGTCTGCAAGGGACTTTCTCACTGGCAAATTCTGTCAACCCTCCACTTTTGACTGGTATCTTGAACCACATAAAACAGAATCGCAGATGGCTGAAATTTGCGTCCGGTACCTCCTTATGGACGACGTGACTGACGATGCCCAAGATCATATTCGGAGTTTATTGAATTATTCTGCAGAAAATTGGGCCGATCACTTTCGAACTGTGATATCTCCAAACGAAAAGCTTGTGCAATGGGTCAATGAGCTCTACAACTTCTCCTCGGACCGGTTTCTAATGTGGTTTGGTACATTTTGTTGGATAAAAATTCCATATGGTAGGCCTCCACAGCATTCGATGCACCTAATTGCATTTAATGGTCATCAAAATATACTATCTCAACGGATATCAAGTGGAAACTGGTCTATTAATAAGGCAGATCGTTTTGGCATGACTGCACTAGTCTGGGCTTGTGAAGGCGGGCATTTGGAGGCTGTAAAAGTTTTATTGTTCAACGGCGCTGATGTTAATGTCAATAGTACAGGTGGATCTCGTGATACTGCTCTCCAGGCAGCATCTGAACACGGGTATACTGAGATTGTCAAAGTATTACTAGAGAATGGAGCTAATATTAATGCTCAGGGTGGATATTATGACAGTGCTCTCCAGGCGGCTTCCGCAGCAGGCCATTTGGAAACTGTGCAGTACCTAGTGAAAAATGGAGCTAATATTAATGCTCAGGGTGGATATTATGACAGTGCTCTCCAGGCGGCTTCCGCAGCAGGCCATTTGGAAACTGTGCAGTACCTAGTGAAAAATGGAGCTAATATTAATGCTCAGGGTGGATATTATGACAGTGCTCTCCAGGCGGCTTCTAGAGGAGGTCATCTTGAGATTGTACAACGGCTGCTGGATAGAGGGGCCGACGTCAATGCTCAAGGTGGATATTATGGGAATGCTCTTCAAGCTGCTTCTGCGAGAATATATGAAAAGACACAGCGAACTTTGTTTGATGAGGAAACTAATGTCCATTTATACGACTATCCCTATGGAGATCGATGTGATATTGCGCAGATTTTACTGAAGAACGGAGCTGACGTTAATGCTCAGGGTGGACGTTATGGCAATGCTCTTCAAGCTGCGTCTGCAAATGGTCATTTGGATGTTGTGCAGATACTGCTGGAGAAAGGGGCAGATGTTAATGCTCAAGGTGGAATTTTTCTTAATGCTCTCTGCGCTGCCTCTGAAAAAGGACATGGAGAAATTGTGCAGATATTACTGAAGAAGGGGGCCTGTGTCGACGCTACAGAATAATGGATATAGGAATAATTAATACATCGATGCCATTGTAGGATTGCATGAATACGAACAGATAGTAAGGCTACATTCGGCGCTTGATAAGCATCATAAAAAACCATAATAAACGTACAGAATAAGGGAACGTATATAAATAGTCTATTAAATACTTTTATATATATCTCTTCCTTACTATAAAGCTTATCTGTATCTTAATGAGCTGGCTATCATATGTACAATGATTTTGATAAGGAAATCATGAAATACATTATTAGCTGTACGTTTCAACGACGCGAAGGCTGGTCAAAAAAGAAGTCCAGTAAGAGAGCGTAACCCTGGCATACAATCTCAAATTATCAATCTGATTAGCTTTCAGTCTTCATTGATGAACTGGGTAGAAAACCTTCCGGAGTCATTGTCGATATCCATATGTATCTCCGTACAAAGCTGACCTAGGGCTGCGGCACGTACCTAGCCCTAAGTCGCAGCCGTAGCTGCCACAAGAGAATAAGAAGTGTCCACCAGCGTTGGTAAATCACTGAGATCGATGCTTCAGCCTGGCAGTCTCACATGTAACTTAGTTAACTAACGTATTCAACGGGTAAGTGACGCAGCGTGCGTGGGTAAGAGGCTCTTCACTAACAAGGGAGATATCAACTGTGACAGGCTTGTGGGAATCGAGATGAGGCATCAAGGCCTTAGAGACTGAGGCAGCAAGGCATCTTCAAGGCACCTTCACGGAGTCGGGCGTTTGTTTGTTTGTCAACACCAACCACCCCCTCTTCTTCTTCTCTCTTCTTCTTCTCTCTTCTTCTCCAACATTAGAACTCCCGTCGTCCTCCCAAAACGAGTTCTTCTCTTACGCGATCACGACATTATTTCTTCCATCAAAACCCATCCAATATCATTCAATCATTCATAATGGGCGATACCGATGCTACAGTTCTCAAGTGTAGGTATATTTTTTCGTCAGATCCTTTTGAATATAGCTGACTTAGAGATTTAATTTAGTGAGTGTTTCGGCTGCAAGCAGAACTCCTTCCGTGTTCGAAAGTCCTTTTGGAGATCCGGATGAAGTCGCACAGAGTATAGATCAATCATGGTCAAGTCAGGAAATACTGAAAACCACTTGTCTGAAAAAAGATCGGTACCGTTGTGTCTTTACTGGAGCACCTGATAGCAAGAGTAGAGTCCATCTCCCTGAGTTATCTGATGACGACTTTCGAAGCAAAAAGCTACATACACATGCTTGCCACATTATCCCGTTTAAACTTGGCAAGTTCAACGATGATACTCAGGTAATTATCTGCCTCTCTTTTATCATTATTCTTATATCTCTACTAAAACACAATATAGGAGCTTTGGACTACTCTGTATGCTCTATTTCCAGACCTGGAAAAAAACTCGGACCTAGTTCAATCAATGAACCACGAAATGTGATCACAGCCTGGCACATTGACCAGTTTCATATTACGCTAATGCCAACTGTGAGTATTAGATGGAAATTTTTATTAAACCATACTGATCAAACTAGCCAACTCCGAATCTTTATAAGATTACAGTCTATGACGACATTGAAGGGCCTATTCGTGAAATATTACCACCTTGTGATGATCATGGAGAAAGATTTATACAATTTACGAGACCACCAGATATCGATACAGAACTTCCAAGTTCTGAAATCCTTGGGACACATGCAGCAATTGCTCAAATCTTCCATGGGCATGGCAGAGACGGTCGACAAGGTCTTACAAGACCTTAAACGTTACGGAACTCACGAGAACTCTCCGTTGATACCGTCGGACTTCTAACAGCATATCTCCCAATTCTTGTTATCGCTAAATGACCACAGTATGATTTATTTGTCAGTGGCCAGACATGGCCCTCGTGTCTTTGCTATTTGAGGGGGGCCCCGACTACAATCTCCCGTGAGCAAGGTCGCCAACTTTCGTGTCGAGGACCCTAATGATACACTGGACTCAGACAAATATGTATCTGAGTAAAGAATGAATTCAGTCTGAGCCTCTGAAGCGTCGGTATACAGTAGCCTTTTGCTCTAACTGCACTAAAAAGATGCGCTTATTCAATAAACCCAGCTTGACTATTGCGGTCTTATTAGTATGTTGCCCTAAACCCGGAGATAAGCAAACTTGCCTAAAGGGAATGCTAATATAGAAGGGCAACTAATCAAAGGTAACGTGTAAGTTAACTACGTAGACACCAGTCAATAACGCTTAATGTCAATTTCATGCAGTTTGTCTCAGCCACGCATTCTCGGGCGATCTCCCTTTAGGTATGGAAAACGGCCGACTGTAATAGGCGCATCACATCCTTGTAAGTTGGTGGTGCGGTTTCTTTGTTTCCCTCCTTGAGCATACACCGGCCTCTTGGTGCTTACTTTCCCCTCTTTGCAAGTGTGTACTGTGTAGTAGATCTCGTCTTTAGTTTTGCACGCTCGAAAGACTTAAGCTGGGTGAACCGACCTCGAGAGTACTTTTCAATACGGTACCATATTGTTGTAAAAATGGCTCGCTACTCAGCTGTGCACAAAACCCCAAACGGTCCGGGGGACGCACGCCCAACCGCCCTGCAGATTATCAAAGATGAGGGACTTGAAAATGCTTTGACAGACAAAGTTATTTTCCTCGTCGGTGCCTCAGCGGGCATTGGAGTAGAGACTGGGCGGGCCTTGGCAGCTACTGGCGCTCGACTGTTTCTGGGTGCACGCAACATTGAAAAGGCGAAGCAAGCTTGTGCAGAATTCCTCGACCCAGGGCACGTCGATGTTGTACAGATCGATACGAGTTCGTTCGCAAGCGTGCGCAAGGCTGCCGCCGAAGTGTTATCTAGGGCCGATAAATTAAATGTGTTGATCAACAATGCAGGCATTATGATGTGCCCAGAGGCCAAGTCAGAAGACGGGTTTGAGCTTCAGCTAGCAACGAACTACCTAGGACCATTTTTGCTGTATAAGTTGCTTGAAAAAAGACTACTTGAATCCGCTACGCCTCAATGGCCGAGCCGCGTTGTCAATGTTAGTTCAAGCGCGCATCATGGGTTCGGCGTGCACTTTGACAATATCAATCTAACCGGCGAATACGATGCGATGAAAGCCTACGGCCAAAGCAAGACAGCGATGATCTACATGACCAATCAAATGGACCGACTGTACGGATCGAAGAACCTGCATGCAGTGTCCGTCATGCCTGGGGGTATCATGACCAACTTGCAGCAATACTTTTCACAAGAAGCGAAAGACAGCTGGACAAAGAACGTTGAGCTTCAGAACGGGTTCAAAGACGTTGCGCAAGGCGCTGCTACCACCGTACTCGCCGCCGTCGGTAAGGAGTGGCAGCACAAGGGCGGCAAGTATCTTGAGGACTGTCAAGAAGCAGTGACCTTCGAGAATCCACCGTTGTTCGGCACCCGAGGTTATGCTAAGCATGCTTACGATCAAGAGAAAGAGGAGACGCTTTGGGTCGAGTCTCACAAGCTGGTTGGACAGCCAATTCTAGATAACGAATGAGGCGGAGAGGATGGTAGATTGAGAAAAGGCCGACTTCACCCGACTCAACGTTAAACTGCACCTAGTTAGTGGAATAGTGCTACAGCACATGCAGAATCTGGTCCTTTATTTTGACGCTACAGAGTATGGATTCAAGATCTATGCTTGGGTCTTCGTTAGCTAGGAAGGCAGAGGCATATATTCCTTACAGCATAACTTACCAGTCCTAAATATCTATCCCATCTGAAGCAAACCTCGACAGGACAAGATCCATGAGATCCAGATTGGATCTGAGTATGGACGATGATAGGAGAGAAACATTCAGAGGCCGCTGTCTTCGTCTCATATGCCAGAGTGGAGCCTTACCTGCATGACGTAGGCGCCTCTTATCGATAAGCCTCTACTGCCATCGTCTACCTTTACAGTGTACAGTGTACACAGTGTACGGAGTAAATGACTGTAGCATATTTTGCATGAGGTAAAAATAGCCCTTCAGTCTGAACGCCCAGGAAAAAATGGTCCAAGGGAGTCTACCTGGCAACAAAATGCTGTATGCGATTTCCTTCCCTAATAGGAAGGTAAATGCCAGACCTTATCAAGTAAAGATGATTGGTCACTTTGAGGATGTGGGTCTGGGAAAGGAACAGTTATACAGATCTACAACAACTTCAGCTTCTCACACCCTTGTCAAATCATCTCGATATTCTCTGAAGACTGAAGAAACGAAATATTCAAACTGCATACCCCAAGTCTAGTTTGACCATGGCGCCAGTACATAAAGTAGCCGTTATACAATGGCATATCAAAGTCAGTTCTTCCTCTTCCTGCTCCGTTTAACTTCCCCGCACTGTCCCTACGAAGAGAACCCATACTAATGGGCACAATAATGTACAGAATCTTGACCCGGAATACAATCACTCCAAGGCCGTTTCGTACATCACATCTGCCGCTACTGATGGCGCCACCCTTGCTGTTCTTCCAGAGTACGGTTTTCTCAAATACCTACCCTTAAATGTTATCCCTGGTCTTCGCTAACATCATACTCAAAAAGATATCATCTCTGCGGCTGGGCACCCGAATCACCTGAATTCTACTCACAAGCTCTAAAAAACAAACCTTACCTCGAAGCCTATTGCCAGCTAGCCCAAAAACTACATATCAACATCGTACCAGGGACAATTATCGAAGCCGAACGGAAAGACACCAACACTACTACTACAACTACAGACCAAAGCAAAGACCACATCCTCTACAACACAGCCTACTTCATTTCTTCTTCCGGAGAAATTCTTGGCAAATACAGGAAAAAGAACATCTGGCATCCTGAACGACCGCATTTAACGTCCAGCGGTGCCGATCCACATGAAGTTATTGAGACTGATGTGGGTAAAGTCGGGATGTTGATATGCTGGGATTTGGCATTTCCCGAAGCGTTTCGGGAATTGATTTCTAAGGGTGCGGAGATTATTATTATTCCTACTTACTGTATGTCCTCTCTCTCTCTCTCTCTCTCTCTCTCTCTTCATCTTCTCTCGCCCGCGGTTTCAATCTTAACCTAATGATATACGACCAAAGGGGGCAAACACGACGCCAACGAAGAAGCACTCAAACTCAACCCAGACAGCGAACAACTCTTCATCGACTCCACGCTCACATCCCGCTGCTTCGAAAACACATGCGCAATCATATTCGCTAATGCCGCCGGTCCCGCGGATTTCTATCTGGGCTCATCGCGTGCTGTCCTCCCTTTCGTCGGGCCGGTGGGCGGTAAGACTATGGGCGCTGAAGAAGAGGGCGTGATGGTTGTAGATCTGGATTTGTCGGTGTTGGCGTTGGCGGAGGAGAATTATAAGGTTAGACAGGATATTCGGTCTGAGGGGTGGTATTATAGTTATCGACATGATAAGGTTGATAAGAGGCCTGCTGAGACTGTCTGATATAATTCTTGGAAACAATTCAAGTAGTAAAACCGATTGGGATGAATAAAATAACAAACGCAAGTGCTAAAAAACAAGGGGAATCCCTAGGTAACATGTAATAGCAACATCGAATAGGTAAGAAGAAAGAAAGTCATCATGTCAACAATTCATCAATCATTAACATCAATTGATGATCAAACTCGTCAATACACACATACCTACACTCCCTCTTCAAACATAGGCAGGAGATATAAATGAAATTCATGCAACCGACCCTTTTCCAACGTCGCCCAATATCAACATAAAAACGTGGTAAAACATGAGAAATAGGCGCGATAACAGGAAGAAGCCGAAAGAAAGGAAAGGAAGCCGTCTAATTATCTACTACCCAACACCAACTGACCGACTAGAAGCGCTGAATTTACTGAACTTGACTGACAATTTCGCTGGCGCGGGAAAGACTCTCGACCATTTGTTGGCATTCCTTTCGGCGACGGATGGTGTAGTCGCTTTCCTTGAGGAGGTCGTCGAGTTCGTTGTTGCGGTACATCATTTCTAGAAGTTCGCGTTGCATTTCGTCCTTGGAGAATCTATAGCAAATCGATAGGTTAGTTGAAATGATCAGGAGATTGCATCGAATAACATCGGTACTTACTGCACAAGAGTGTACATGATAGCCTTGGGAACCATGTCGATCATCGTCCGCTTGACGATGTTAAAGTAAGAGGTGATCAACAATTCTGGGAGACCAGTCAGCTAAGTCGCGTCGAACCTGAAAATAAAAACTTACTGATAACTTCGACTTCAATATTTTCCCGCTCGTTCAAGGTGCCAGACGCCTTCAATGTTGGTGGGGGAGGTTCCATAGCAGCCAACTTCTTCTTGTTCTTTGATGCAAAAAAACTTCCGAAAAATCCACCCTCCTTATTTGCATCTGGGATACTGTCCAATGAAGGACTGGAAGAACGAGGTGGTAAGGGCTTGCCTGTCTTGGGGTCAACCTGAGTGGGTTTGCTAGCCTGCGTGCGTTCATTAACGATGGCCATAGCACGGTGGCCATTCAGAAAATCGGGGTGACCGGTATTGATGTAGCAAGCCTCCATGTTAACCAAATCCTTAACAAGCTTGTTGCAGGGTTCCATTGATTTCTTGAAGAATTGAATCACCACGTTGTGGAACTTTTCTTTGAGCATGGGGTAACGGCGGAACAAACTCTTGGTCAGCAATTGGCCTAGAATTCGGACAAGTTCATCGTAAACTAGCGACACACACTTGAGCGAAGGATCTTCAAGGCGCTTGATCTGTTGTTTGACAATGAGTTCGAAAGCAGTAGTTCCGACGAAAAGCGCGGGCGAGGAGCCAGATGAGTTGTATAGGATCGTTCGAATATCAAGGTCCTTAACATGGTCAAAGGGATCGATAGCCTTAACACCGTTTGAATAAATCTCGTGGAACACAAAGCTAATACGAGCACCACCGGACAACTCGATGTTGGAAAGCTCCTGGTTCTTGCCGTCCAAAGCGGTACGGTATTCGTTGCTGAACTCAGTAATGATGTTCAACACTATATTGGCACTGTTACCGAGCATTGAATCGCCAAGTTGCGCCAGCTCTTGGCTGTACTTCTGTAGCGACGATGAAATCCTGGCCTTGATATCTGGCAGTGTTTGTTTGATGTGCATCATAAGAATCTATTGCACAAAAAGTTAGCAGAAGAAACCCAACCCTAATCGAAACAGCTTACCAGGTTGAGCTTTCGAGCCAAATAAGGGGTACCGCAGTAGCTGGCCTTATTCCTGTAGGCCTTGTGTCCCTCGAAGAAGTTCTTTTCGTGCTCCAGCGCATAAGAGATAGGACGCTTGTTCTCAATGTCACGTTGCCCACGGTTGACAACCGGAACGTAACCGAGCCGTAAGGGAATAATCCTGCCTGCAAGAATATCCACAACATCGGTACCCTCGTCCATCAGATCGACCTTGGTCAAGACACCGATGGTGCGTTGACCTTCAGGGTCAACTTCACGCGCAAGCTTCAAGCCATCGGAGTTTGCCAAATCCTGATTGGCGGCTGTAACAGCAAGAACAATAGCATTTGGCTTGCTGATGTACTTCAAGACCATGTCCTTGATCTGCTTCTCAATATCCTTCGGTTGATCGCCAACGGGCACCTTCGTCAAACCGGGTAAATCGACCAAAGTCAGGGTGAGGACGTTCGGTGAGTAGATGCGCAGGTTGATCGGAACGGGGGAAATGCCCGCATTGCGACCGACTTTGGTCTCCGTTTCGCGAACGATTTCCTCTCGGATCTTATTGAAGTCGTAGAACTTTTGTCCTGGGATGTGCAAGAACTCGCCATACTCGTCGACATTGGCCGCACTATCGGAAGTTCCATCTACCGATTTATCTTCATCCGTTCCATTTACCAGAGGTTTGTTGGGCGGTCGATTGATCAGTTGTAAAATCAGGGGTCGGCGAGTGACGATTCCGGAACCTCGTGGCAAACTAGCAACAGTAAGTCAACAGTTATCCCCCCAAAAGTCCACATAACTGGGATAGACTCACAAATCTCGACCGACGATATTTTCCAGGACAGAACTCTTTCCGCTAGATTGCGAACCAACGACAGCTATCTGTGGCAAATCGATAGGGTTTTGTACCTGGAACCGAGGGGAAGTAGGTTAGGCGACAAAGTATATACATTTGACCAGGAAATCGGGAAGTACATACTCCTACTGTCGAAAAGACATCTTGAAGCTTGTTCACCAGAGAGATCAGGCCGGGATCGTTGACGTTGATTCTGTGGTATTCATGGGTGGTTAGCTTTTAGTTATTCGTAACAAGCTGTACGGGGGGGAGAGTGCGCACGAGTAGCCAGAGGGGGCGGTGGCCATGCTGGCGGTATTTAGCTGCAATTATTCGAGTCGCAGTGATGAAGGTAACAGTAGAACAAGCGCTGACAGCTATATAAGTTCAGAATACGGGTTTGAACAGAAAGCACAGAGAGGAATTGTGTTCACACAGTTGGGGGAGTTGGTGTGTGGTGGGTGATGATATACGCAGGCCGCAACAATTCGGGCACGTTCAGAGAAAGAGAGAAGGACGCCGTGGTAAATACTGGCTAGGCCTGTTTGGGACTAGTTCGAGTCATGGGTCTAGTCTGAGCGTTCCTGACACCTGATTTCCAAGGCATCCATTGATCTAGAATGAATGCGATCATATAAGTTACTTAGAGCACCAAGTCAGATTTCCTACTTGATCGTTGACTCAGAATGTAACAATCTACAGACCTGCAAGTCATTACAACGACTTCGCTGCAGTAAAGAGTTATCTAGGGCAGTACATATTACACGGCGTGGCAACAAAATTCTCAGTTTGCCTCCAACAATTGTGCTGCCTTGACCAACTGCAGACCAACGTATAGGATCCTAAGCAGAACGATAGAAGTGTAACTAGATACAAATGCGAAACAGGAAGTATTGGGTAACAACGGAATAATCAGGCAGAAGAGATATACTACGAACGTTTGACCATCCATATAACGACTCAGAAATGAAAAGCGTCTATCCAACCCAGCCCAGTCTATTCATCAGACACCGCAGCAAATCGCTCAGACATGTCTGACAGCAATTTTTCATACTATATAGAAATAGGTAATTAGCTTTGTACCTCTAGGTGCTATAAAAGTGGAGAGACATACCTTGGCTGAGACTGCCTTTTCATCATCCGGAACTTCAAACTTCATGTTTCGTAGACCTGTTTGGATGTCTGCTGTGGCTTCACGAACCTTTGCCCAGCTTTGACCTTGAGCAACGGCTTTCTGTGCTTCATCATGATATCCCATAAATGCCTTCATCATGTACTGAGTCTTCCACAAAGGACAGAACTGGTCGTAGTCACTGTAGCCGTTTTGCTGCAAAAAGTCATCCTTAAGAAGTGCAGCCACGTCGAGAGTAATTTTGTCCGAATCTCCCAATGCGGACTTTCCGACTAGCTGGACAACTTGGTCGAGATCTTCAGAGTTAGACAAGAGTTCTCGGATATGGTCTCGGAGTCGAGGGAATTCGGGGTGATGCTTTTCGTAATATTTATCTAGAATGGCGTTATACTTGCTGTAAGAAACCGTGGTGTTGATGGACGGGAAATGTTTGCGCTGAGCCAATTTCTTATCCAAACCCCAAAACACTTGCACAATACCCAAGGTACTGGTTGTGACGGGGTCAGTGAAATCACCACCGGGAGGACTCACGGCACCGACAATGCTGACACTGCCCTGACGCTCGGGACTACCGAGAGCGATACTCTTTCCGGCTCGTTCGTAGAAAGATGCCAATTTGGCACCAAGATAAGCAGGGAAACCTTGATCTGCAGGCATTTCACCCAGACGACCAGAAATTTCACGCAGAGCTTCGGCCCAGCGAGAACTAGAATCGGCCATCATGGCCACGTTCTTTCCTTGGTCACGGAAGTATTCAGCAACAGTGATACCAGTATAAATAGAGGCCTCACGAGCAGCGACGGGCATATTCGATGTATTAGCGATAAGACATGTGCGTTTCATGATGGGTTCTTTGCGACCATTGATTTCAATGGAGAGCTACCTATCAGTCAGTATCAACTGTGACGAGAGCATGGGATCGCACCAACCTCTGGGAAGTCCATCAACACTTCAGCCATCTCATTACCACGCTCACCACATCCGACGTAGACGATAATGTCACTGTTTGAGAACTTCGAGACGGACTGCGAAATGACCGTTTTACCGCAACCGAAAGCTCCCGGAATACAGACAGTACCACCTTGCACACTAGGGAACAAAGAGTCCAAGACTCTCTGACCGACGATAAAGGGCATGTCTGACGCAAGCTTCTCGTTCACCGGTCGGGGAACACGCACTGGCCAGGTGTGCATCATGCCGTGTTCGGATTTCTTGCCATCAAACTCGATTTCCAAAATCTTCTCGTCGACGGTATAGCTTCCTGCTTCAGCTATCTTTGTGATGGTACCCCGGGCACGAGGCGGCAGAAGAATCTTGTGCTCATCCAACAGACTATTCTCATAGACAATACCCCAGATATCACCACCGGTAATCATGTCACCGACCTTCTTAGTCGGCTTGAAGTCCCACTTCTTCTTGCGGTCGAGAGCTGGCACGGAGATACCGCGAGGAATATAGATACTTTCGGAGACATCCGAGATAGCCTTGAGCGGTCTTTGAATACCGTCGTAGATCGTCTCCATAAGACCAGGACCCAGCTCGACGGACAAGGGTTTACCAGTTCGGGTAACGGGATCACCGACTCTGACACCGGCGGTTTCTTCGTAGACTTGAATTGTTGCTTTATCTCCATCGATACGGATGACTTCGCCGACGAGACGGTCGTGGCCGACGTGACACTTCACGTTGCATCAGTTTGAACAAGCTCGGAGAGGGTTGAATACGAGGATACTCACCAATTCGTACATAGCACAACCGATCATTTTCTCGGCCACGACGACGGGACCGGAAATGGAGAAGACAGCGCCGAGCTGGTCATCGCCAGTCTGCTTTTTGTCAGAGGGCGCCATGACGGGTGGAGATGAGGGAGAGGGTGACGGCGACGATGGTAAGGAAGCAGGAGGTTGCAGCTCGACGATAATTTCAGTGGGAAGATTGCCTTCAATGGAAGGCGATGTATAACGGGCAGAGGAGAATGGAGAGTCGTTGTGGCTGGTGGTAGGAGTGGTAGATGGAGGAGTTGAAGTTGGAGATGGAGTTGCGGGCAGCGGTGGCAGGTCCAAAGGTGGAGAAGCTCTCGTAGCTGCGGCAGAATCAACCACGTCCAAGACTGTCTGCTTATGCGACAGCAAGTCCAATAGCGACGGGCGGACCTTGAGTCGAGGTCTCAATCCTAATCCAAGCATGCGCTTTTTGTCTCTACTGGGTGGTCGAGTTGTTGCGATTGAATGCACGCTTTCGAAGTGTTGTTGTTGACCGTTGTGATCTGTCTTAGCTGAGCCAGTAGCGTCATCTTAACTTACTCGGCCCGATGCTTCCCTCGTATATTTCTATGAATACTTGCGAGAATCATGGCTCCTGATAGGAGTGAAGCAGAGAGCTGAACCATGGATATCCAACAGCAGGTCTGATCAAAACCAGAAGCTATCATCCAGCATGTGCCTCATCATTCAGACCACCCACTCCAGGATAAAGAGCTATCTCGGTGTTTACGACGAACTTCCTTTAGAAGAAAAAAATACTACGATCTTCTCAAGACTTGAAACTCGGGTGAAAAGCTCGTTGATGGTGTGGCTGCTCCAGCAGTCAGACTCACCAGCCAACTACCGCTAAGTGTAGAGTTAGGGTTACACCCCTCGACATCACCTGCAAAGCATCACGCTCTAGGAGGAAAAGATTCAAACACAAATTATGAGTCCAAATGATTTATAGCAAATGAAAATGCCGACAGAGGAACCAAGAACCTGTCGCAGTATATGTCCCCCATTCAATTTTCACCCAGTCTAGACTCAACTGATAAACAAACCAGAATAAGCATCCTGACAACCTACCTCATAATCCGCTACACCAAAATCCTCCCTCACGACCCAGTCCTCTGGTTCACTCTGATGGTTATCCCAACCGGTCCTCCAGCACTTCTCATTTCGGGACTTGCGGAATTGAGTGATCAAGTCACAAAAGCGGATAAGATGGCTATTGCTAAGGTGTTAGCTGTACGTCTTCCCTCTCCCCTCATTTTTTTAGGGTTGTTAAGGTGAATGTAATGTTGGAAATGTGCTAACGCGTTGGAGCGAGGGGTAGATTATGTATGCTCTTTCGCCGTCTATATGTTTTACTGTCACCGGTGCGCTCAAGGCTACGGAGGCTGTACGATAGCAAACAATGTATATACCTCAATGAATGCTACTATATCCACTGAAGTCAAAGCAAAGAATCAATTCTAGCTATGTGGGAATAACTCTGTAGCGCCTTCTACCTAGCCGATCTGTCAAAATGTCCATAAGAAGATCCATGGATTGGAAAGATAAGTAACCCTGTAAGAAAGAAAGGGAAAATGGAGGAAGCAACCAACGTAGATAACAGATAGTAATTTGCCACGTCAATGCTGGGTGAAAGGAGCTAATATACCTAATAGATAAATCGAGGATAGAGAACAAACAAGCAATAAACCTAGTCCATGATGCCATGTATAAGCGAGGGAAGAAAACTCAATATATGCGAGGAGATTTGCCTCCATTGATGATGCTATTGGATAAAGATAAAATATCAACTCGGCCCAAAACATGATAAAAATCGCCGGTTGTATACTGGGCACCGTCTTGATTCAATTGCCATCCCAGTGATCAAAGTTGACTCGTCGTGGATCGAAGAGCACTCGTCCGTGTGAAATCCGAGGATTTCGAAAATCTGCCTTTGCTCGAAGTGTCTTCGCTGGAGTTATCTCGCGTCCATCTAAACAATGTCAGCATGATCTTCATTCACATATAGAAGCTTCAACATACATCCGCACAACGCAGTCGTCACCGGCCGAGGCAAACATGCAGGGATTTTTCGGATTCCAAGAGATTGCATTGACACATCCTTTCGTGTGTCCGTCCAATACCTCGACAAGAGCGCCATTCTCTCTATGCCAGATATAAATTTGGGAGTCTAGATTACCACGCGTCAGTCACAAGAATCACCATGCCTGCATGTAATGACGTACCTTCGCTTCCACTGACAACAAAATTCTCACCAGCACCACCAAAACGACTTCGAATAACCCACTCCCCTTGTTTCTGGCCATCGAAACGACGAACAACCTCTGTGGTTTCAATATCCATAAGTTGTATTTGATTATTCCGGAGATTCAACAAGACATATCTCGAATCATGGCTGACGCTGACCGAGGTGATATGATTCTTGAGGGAGAGACAGTATTCCTCTGCGCGTGACGCGAGATCGTACACATATAGCTTGTCTTCGTTATCAGATGCGACTAGCCGAGTTCCGTCCGGTGTAATGGCACAGTCCTGTGCTCGAAAACCGTCCTGCCATACATGTATTGGATTCCGAGACCGCAATCCCCAATAACAGAGCGGCGCCTTGATATCCATGGATGCTGTGACGAACGTTTCGCCATCCGGGGCCCACGCAGCAGCAGTAACTATATCGGAATGGTGCTCGATTGTCATAAAACAGCGGCCAGTCTAAGTGGTCAGTTTTTGATCACAGAACTAGAGATTGTATGGTGACATACCTGAACATCCCAAACTTTAGCGGTCTTGTCTTGGGAACAAGTGATAATCTTGGAGTCGTCAGGGCTCCACGTAGCAAATACAACAGCATCATGATGATCATAGAATTTGTGGATCACCGAAAATCTGTCCGTAACATCATAGATAATAACGGATTTGTCTTTACTGGTTGTAACAAGTTTCGTCCCGTCGTGGGAAAACTCTACATACCAGACTTCATTTGAATGTTTCGTCAATTGCATAGCAGTGTGGCGAGGGAAGGCGTTGCGGTCACACATATGGTCAGAATATAATGATGGTGATTGTGCGGTGTTGTGGAATAGGCATTTATTGACCCAGTTGCTCTTCACTTGATCAAGAAGAGAAGCAAGCCGATGATCTGGAATCATTACTGAGGGAGATATAAAAGCTACAGTGTGTTAGCTCAGCCTCGAGAGTCAGACCAAGAAGAGGAGGGGTTGCGAAACATACTGGATAAATCAGAAAGTAACAGCTCTCGCGATAAAGCAATTGATCCGCTCCAGCCTGACAGTTCCCGGAGATGCTCGACCGGGCTCATCAAGAGGCTATACGCATGATTAGCTATGTCATTGTGTTCAAAGACGCAAGTAAGAGATTTACCTCGACAGAGCATGAAGCTGAGCAATATTATGATTTAACGGAGTCAACTCTTGCCGAAGAACCATCAAAGCAGCACCCAAATCTCGAGCCTCTAGTAGTTCCAAGAATTTCTGTTGTCGTAAAAGGAAAAGCATTTCATTCTTGTCTGCAGTCTCGGCAAGAGCCAGCTTGCCCCACGATGACGGAGACTTGTATGCTCCATCGTTTCCCTCCTGACCGTCCTCAAATGACTCCAGCAGTAAATGTTCTGCTTCTGCCCATTGTCCATCAAGCACCGCACTCCTAAAGGCCACCACCGAGGGACTTTCCAACTCATATCCGCTCTCCCTACTTAGAGCACTTGCAGCCCCGTTATAGCCTAGATCATATAATCCCTGTATCAAGATCCTGGTAACCTCCTCTCGGTCATGCCCAAAATATGACGAAGATACTGCTGATGATTTCGCCGACCCGTTGGTATTTGACTGGCCGTTCAGGTGGTTGTTTGACTTCCCGTTCAACGAGCTCTTCCCCCGCGATGACGTAGACAGCAGTCTTGATGCATCCGACCGTCCATTTGTTGTCGTCGTAGAGTCCCCGTTGGGCCGCATGTTTGCCAAACGCCTGCGCTTGGGTGACGGCGGAAGGCCTTCTGCTCGGCCTGTTGAACGTTGCGTTCCGCGGGTACTCGCAGAAGCAACGTCGGTAGCTAGCGAGGGTCGGTCAGAGCTTCCCACACCAAGATCCGAAGAATCTGATGCAGAAGACGACGAAGACGAGGACGAGATCTCAGAGCGGCGGCGGCGGCGGAGGTGGCGGGCGGGAGTTAAACTAATCTCTGTCGATGGATTTGTATCAACCCCGTCACCGTTGGACGCGGGATGTAGAGGGGGGGAGTATCCGGTATACTGAGAGAAACTCTGCTGTTCTCTTAGAGGAAACGGGTCTGAAATGAGGTCTTCGATCTCAAACGATGTAGAGGTAGTGGTGCTAGGGGATTCGGGGTGGTCGGAGGCGATAGGGGGAGGAGAGGGTTGCGAAGGGTGGTCTGCCAGGTCGAAGATGGACGAGTTGCCTTCGGCCTGGCTCCGGAGAAGAACCAGGTAGGCGTTAGAGGTGTGTTGCTGAGGAAATCGTAGGCAGAGCTTCAGTTCAACTCAACCGAGGCTTTAGAGATATTCAAGTTCGTAGTCTTCTGCGAAAGAGAATATAGAACCCAGAGACCACGCAGAGGGCGGTGGTGGGAGCCGAAATGAAACAAGAGTAAGAATAGCAGGTTGTCGTTGATATACCAGGATGCGTTGCGGAGGAAGTGGTGGTCAAGTGGGAAGTCAGCAGCTTATCGCTCTATCCGCAGAGCAAGCGCGGAGGAGGAAGGAAGCTCCACTCAGCACTTATTATGCCTACAACCACTCCTTGGATGGTCAACGATGAAGAGAATAGACACCCAAGTAAAGAAACAAAACCAGAATATCGACAAGATCACACAAAACAGATGAATTTGACGGAAATCGGCGGATTAGGAATATGAACGAATATACGACTACGGAAAAGGCCACAGAGAAACGGAGCCCGTTGGCCGCTCAGTCCGCTGTCCGCTTAGTTACAGTCGTAGTTAGTATTTTGGTGCCTGTCTGAGCATCGAATCAATTTATACGACTTGTTGGGCGGTAGACTACCTAGGTATAAGTGAACTGTCTCAGCAATGAAGATTCTGTATGGTAAGCAGACTGTATCAATACAGCCAGGTTGTCACGAGGGATTGCGGTCACCTGAGCTCCTAGTAATTCGGCGTATCTCCTTCGGTATAAACGACAACATCCAGCTTCACGTCGGGCAAATCAAAAGGGATACCACAGACAGCCTCGGAATGGACCATGACATCGCCCCGGAAATCATGACGCCATCATGATCGGAACCGATTGCCACGGGCTGAGTATATATATCCCTCTTGGTCCTACAACACATCAATTCTAAAAGAAAACACAAAACACAAGCTATCAATAATATACTATTTCCTCCATATACTATACAACATGGGCTGCACCTGCGGAACCTCCTCCTGCCCCTGCTCCGGCGTCGGTAACTGCACCTGCGACAACAACTGTGCCTGCAAGAGCTGTGGAGTATGTATATCCTGCCCCTCATGAAACTGGTGCCAATTTTGGTGAATCTCTAGCGGGTGCTGATTGACATGTGTTTGTTTTTATAGAAGTAACTCTCTCTTGTCTTTCCAGTCGAATGCCTGTTTAAGTTTATTGCGGATACCGTCGTGGACTCAGCAGCAATCAGTGGGATGATGTGACGGGTTGTGATGATGAATGTACCGAGTTAAATGTACGAGTAGAGAGGAATAATAATAGTATCTAATCTTGGGAATCACATTCATGTTCGTAGATAGAGATCGATAACCTTCATTATGGTAGACATTTCACGTATTCGCTCATCCATGGGTTTTCGTAACCATCATCAAATAGCCTCGCCATTACTGTACCCTCAATGTAGAACAAAACGCCGAGAATATGCTATATCATAGACATAGTTCGTACTATTTTGAGCCGGATATTTACGTCTTTGGTTTTGACGATCCGCCAGATGTTATCACCTTTCGAGCCTGTTCTCGCTCCATGCCAAAGATATTTACCAGATACTCAATACTGCCAACTGTTAGTTGCATTCGAAACAATGAAGAAAGTGAAGCATACCTAGATTCACAAGCCAGCCTCTTCTTCTCCTTTGCAAACTCCTTCTGACACGCCTCCCATGAAATTGCCCGTTCCTGGGGTAGAATGCTTTTTACACGCATCTTAAAGGACGCACTGACCGGTCGATGATCCGATGCTCGCACTTCATGTCGTCGGTATTCGGTCTGCTTGACCTTGCCCACTCCGCGATATAGGATTCTATCACACCATGCTGGAGATCGCTTCTTGTCGCTTGTGTCGTATTCATCCGAATTAACATCATATTTGTAGGTTGGTGCAAACGTGATCGGCGCTTCGGTAAACGTTCGAAGACGGAAGCTCGGGTTCTTTCGTTTCGATGCAAGCAGTTGATCCCTTTCCAGTAATTTGGGTAGGTTATTCTGTCGTACCGCATCGATAACGACGTTGCGAGACATCGAGTCAATCCGATAGTTCAGATCTCCATTGAGGATGCAAATCTCGTGATCCAAAATCATTGACCCATCACCACCGTTCACGAAGAGATCGGTACGCGTGATAAGGCTATGTTCGGGAGGAAGAGATTCCGTTTCGAGAATCGCTGCAATGTCGTTGTTTCGGTGTGCTGTATGGGACTGACCGGCAGCTAAATGGCAGTTGATAAAACACATCGAACTGTCATCGAGCACAAATCGCAAGATCAATGCTCCCTGATCACGCGTCAGCACGTACTAATTCCATGAACCATCACAAAACCATACCTTGTTGCCGTGAAGACCGCCCATTCCACGCTTGACTTCTGCAGCACTGACGTTGCGGACTCTTTCTCGCTCCTTCTGCTTGATAAAAACACAAGTAAACAATCCAACAAGGTTAGCAGTGTGGAGAAGGACGTATGACTCTTCCAGAGGCATCGCATTATTGATGCAAGCCGCCAGATGATCTCGCCACACCCGGTACTGTCGGCTCATGTGCTCCTTTTCATTGTTCTCTCGTTTTTTGCTTCCTAAGAGTAAACTTTCTGTAACAAAAGAATCAGCTTCCGTCCTGTATATCAATTTCAAGTATATATACGTACTGGCAGTGATCTTCTTGTTTTCCAAATCGACTAACTCCTGGAATCCAAACACCAACAACTCTGGAGGTTGCTCTGCATGGATAGCGTTCTCAATAAAAGTACTGCCATGCAAATCGCGAGGCAAAGAAGCCCCAGCGTTCCAAGTTACTATGGTCGCTCGTATCTCCCTGAAGTTGCAGTATTCGACGTCTCTGCTTTGCATACGCGACTCTGTATACTGTTAGCAAACTATCCATCATTGCACGCTACACATTTACATACCCAACCAGTCGTCTTCCAGCATGCCATCCCACAAGCGCAGATAGTTATCTGTCCCCAGTGAAATGACTTGGAGGCGATTCATTGTCCATAACGAACTCGGATCAAGCACAAGTCCACATACGGGGCTTTCATGAGCATGCCAATCTTTCTTCACAGTCCACGGATTTGTTGAAACATCGTACACGTATATCATCCCCGTTTTGTATGCAGCCCATAAATAGTCTCCTACAATTGCCAGTGAGTTGATCTTGTAGACACTGACGTTCACGGAAGCCACACAGGAGAAATCAGTCGAGGAATATACGGTAACCTTTCCGTCGGCGTGGCCCAGGTAGACTCGGCCGCCGTCTTTCGTAGTACGTGTCCCGGACGTTACTTCCCCAGTGTGACTGGCCCCTAAGGGTTTCTTCAAGACATGGAATGCTTCTCCGTGAGCATCTGGCCGGTATACTCGAACTTCCTTGCCGGTGGCAAGCCATAAGTCATCTCCAACTACCATAGAGAACGTATGCCCCTTCGCCACTCGGTCCTGCGGGTTGTCATAGCTATACTGAAGATTCGGGGTGCCGCTTTCGTCCGGTGGCCATACCAATAACTTTCCCTCATCGTCCAGAGTCCACATTTCTTTCTTATGACGATATATCTTGATGACTTCACGTCTCGAGGGATACGATCGTGATGCGACAATAGACTGCGTGCTGATATCTATCTCATGAATCTCCCCTGCGCTGGTACCAACCCACAGACGAGTCCCCTCATCTTCCAGCCCAGTCCCTGGTTTGAAGGCGACCGTATGAGCCTTGACAGTTTCTCCATGACTAATACTCAGTATTTGCTCTCCTGTGGTGAGATCCCAAACACGTGTTAAATAGCCGGTGGTACACACATGTTTACCGCACACGTCAAACTCACGTGTGTCGTATCGAGTTGGAATCGTAAGAGAACCCGTTTTGAAAACTGGAGGACGACGGTTAACTTGGGAAGAATCAGGATAGTCTGTTCTGGACACTGGCGCTTCTTCAAGGTAGGCTTCGTCTTCTGAATCTCTCGAGTCGCTTCTCGATGTCTGGTTAGATATGGCAGGATTTGTAGTTTGTGAGGGATGCTGGCGGATTTTAGATGTTTGAGTGTCCGGACCAAGCTTGCCGCTGACGGTAGCGGTCTGCCTACGAGGCGGAGGGGCAAATCGTGTATTCGTCTCCAGTGTCGGGAGGCGACCTGAGGTAGGCATCTTGGGTGTTCGCGAGGACATATCAAGTGATGGTCGAGGTGGTAAATCAGGGTTCATCAACTCATATGGCCCGACACTTCTAGGCTGCCGACCTGAAGGACCATAGCGAGGAGGTAAACTGGGGCGCATTTCTGGCCGATCATCATCGGACAACTGTTTGTGACCTGCCCGCTCGGATTCTTTAGAATCTCGCGTCGTTGAGACAACTTGACTTGCCGATCTCGAATGCTTTGAGGGTGAAAGACCAGTGTTTCGTCTTGTGAAGCCAAGCTCCCTTGCATCGATTGGACGTGATGTAATCTTGGATGACCGGCTTTTAGCATCGGTGGATCGGGCTGCATTCGTAGCTGAACGAGGACTTCTATCAACCGGAGGCGGTAAAGAAAATGGCTCAGGAGTTGTAGACAGTGATCGTGATACAATAGGTGATTTGCGCGGTGGTGGGACTGCTTTGGCTTGGTTTTTTTCAGGACTACTTGGGGGTGTACTGAATGGTGAGATTTGGGCCGTCGTAGGTTGACTTCGTTCGTGGGTAGGAGTAAGTGCACGAACATCTAGGTTGGAGATATTTGCCGGCTTGGCCGGAATTTTCGGCTTCTCTGCTCTACTGGCTGGAGGCGGAACAGAAGAACTCTTTGTCGACCCGCTGGGTGATTGTTCTCGAGACACCTGAGGACTTCTGACTGACCTGGAGCCGGGAGAATTGGGACCCTTTGTACCTAGTGGACCGGGTGGACTTCTTGCTCGCGGTTTCGCAGCGGGAATGAGATCGGAGTCTCCTTGATTGAAAGAAGGCCAATATCCGCCGTTGTGCCCATTAATTCCGCGAGGAGGAGAACGAGGCGACTCGACGGTCAAGCTTGGTGTCATCTGCGGCGTAGAGCCGAAGCTCATTGACAAGGGACGAGGAAATCTTCGAGATCCTGGAGACTTTTCCCGCGTGGAGTCCATCCATGGTGCATTTGTTGTCCTATCGACAGCAGATACTGACCCGTTTTCTGAGGTACCACTGACCGTCCATGGTGAATGAGAGCGAGGTAAGTCCAAAGATGCACGAACAATTGGTTGCGTATCATCCTTCAAATCCTTGAATCTCTGGCGGGATATCCGGTCACCATTCGATCCGGGCGTGGGTGATTTGTTTCTAGAATACGAAAGGTGCTCAAAATGAGACAACAGGGAGGATACCGGCTTCTATACCCATGGAAAGTCAGATTAATTATGTTGTCACATCTCGCAAAATTATATGAACTCACAAGAGGCGCCTCATCAGCGCCTTCCACCTCCTTCCTATCTTCAGCCATGTCCCCGAGGCTCGACTTGGCTCAAATAGAGCCAAAACATATGTCCTAGGTTCTTTCCAAGCGTTTGAAGTCAAGAGAGGCCAGAAATCGAACTGGTTGAATGTTGGCGGGGTGGCTTAGATGCGGAAGGGTTGAGCTAAGTTGAACGGGGCCACAGAGTAAAATGTGTTCCTTCAAGTTGAGTCCTATGTGAAACTGTCTCCAATAAGAGGTTATTCCGGGAAATCAAAATTGGAGGACGCGAGGAGTTCCGCAGTGTTCGCATGTTTTGTAGATGGGGATGACGACGGCCATGACTTCGGCGGGTGGTGGTGGAGGAGTATGAGCTTGTACGGTAGTGAATTTACTTACATCGTTATGCCATCCTTAGGAGTGCTGTGATAGGGGGCAGTGATGAGGTAATTGCACAATGTATACAAGGATGGTTTTGTATTCAATAACAACAAAAAGAGAAGAATCGGCTCTCATATAAAATCCATAGAAGGGAGAAAGCAACTACGTAGCTGCGCGGACTAAGACTCACTTAGGAGGCGGGAAAGCAAGGAGGAAGGCGCCCCTGATTGGACGGCAGATTATTCTCAGGATTCCAGGAACATCCCACTCTTCTGTTGATAGTTACAAACTAGCTTATAATTTATAGCTACACTCAGTCTTCTCTTTTTGACTGTCCTAGCTTCTTCACCTATCTTTCACATATTTTGCTTTACTCGCGGTTCATTAAAAATGTGGTAAGTACTTCTCTCCCCTCCATAGTTTCTGAGGTCCCCGGCGAACACCCCAACAATTGTTGAAATATACAAGGCTAATGGATTTCGACATAGCAAACACATTCTAAATGCCCAAGTGGCCATCCGTTCTCCATGCTGTCTGTTGCCCCCTTCAAAACTGGTCTCTATAAAGCAAATCTCCGATGTTGACGAGCGATGCGAATACCAGGCAGAAAGTGGTTCGATTGCGCCGAATGCCATCAAGAGCAGGAGAATCATCCTTTGATGCAATCGTTTGATATGGTAAATTCAATTAAAATGGTCCTACATGATTGAGGGAATTTGTCTCTAACCTGGCAATTAGACCTTTGCCTGCAAAAAGTGCAAAAAATGCTTCCGCAAAGATACATCCGAATTCGAAGAAAGGTAAACAACTACGAACTCCTGTGAGCGATGGACTGGAACAACGACTGAAAACTTGGGATCTCAGTGACGAATATTGTCCGCACTGTGACAACCATTTTGTTATAGAGGCAAAGACTGCTCAGGCTTCGCTGCAAGTGGAGGGTGAGGATGTTCGTATGGATGCGAGGTGCGTATCAATTTTTCTCTTGTTTGTTTATGCCCGATTTCTCTTCCGATACTGATCGTTGTCTTTTTTCATGGTAGAATGCTCAAAGACGACCGTGTTCGAGGCGACGCAGAACGATCTATTTTCAATATTCGAGATGCGGCAGACCGATTGGGATAAGCAGCCCTAAGGCAATAACGACGAAACGAATCTCAATACCTAAATACATATACGGCGTTCTTCATCTCTGTTTATAAGTATTCTGGTCGCGATCAGGCGTAATAAGCGCATATAAATGACACACTAGTTAGACACATATCCGTATCCGCGGAGACGTAGCTAGAGACGTATCAAGTATCATCTTTCCACTCCATATAGTTCCCATTAGAAAATGTAGGATTGTTTTCATGCAGTTATTGTACTAAGAACTTCGATATGCATAACATAAAATTCCATGTATTTGTAGTATTTGCCCCTTGCTCTATTACAACTGCACCCAGATACTTCGTAGCTACTCTAGCTCTCGGAGCCCTCGCCAGTAGTGCCTGCCCGCGTCAGAATGGCAGCTGTTCCAGTCCCCGGAGTTCGCCCAGTCTTCTTCTTAGCCGCCTCTTCCTGTTTCTCAGCTTCGATATTCTTGACATAAGACTCGATTTGCTCTGTAGGAAGCATCTCAATGGGCTTGCCAGGTGCCATTATAGCAATCTCAATGTTCTTTGCGCCGGTCTGCACCACTTCCAGTAACGACTTGATAGTGAGCTGAAGAGTGGCTTCACGGTCCATATCATCTTTGTGGTGTCTTTCGAGGAATTCCCGGACAGTCTTGCTCGAGCGACCGATGGCATTTGCTTTCCTAAAGCACACATGGATGATTAGCAAACACGGCTTGGATCAGCCCCGAGCAAAGATGATTCCCCTACCATGCAGAGTAGATTCCAGAAGGCTCGGTCTGATACAGGCGAGGAGTGTTATCTCCTTTATCAAAACCGACAATCAAAGTACTGATACCAAACGGACGGACGCCACCACTCTGAGTGTATCGTTGTTGCACACTGGCGACATATTTGGTGATGTATTCGATCGTGACGGGGTCTTCAACGGTCAAGCGGTGAGACTGAGCCTCTAGTCGAGCTTTGTCGATCAAAATTCGAGCATCGGCGTTCAACCCGGCAAAGGCAAGGCAGACGTGGGTATCAACTAAACCGATTTTCGAGGGCGTGATGCGGGTATCTTGAAGTTTCATGGCGGATCGTTTCTCGCAGCCCAACACTACAATATCTTTCCCTTTGACACCGACGGCACATGTCCCTTTTATTTGTGGTTAATCGATATGTACCCTTCTTCCGTCTGGGGGATTGGCATTTACCTCGCTTGACAGCCTCTAGAGCATATTCTACTTGGAAGACGTGTCCATCGGGACTAGACAGGGTTAGAAGACTGTATTCATTGATTGAGAGGCGACTTGTTTACCTGAAAACTGTAGAAGGTTGGTCAGTATCTCATGAAATAAACAGATGGGTAAGCTATCGTACCTGAAAGTGCTCTATCGTAGCCCGACGCCATGTTGTTGTTGTTGCTGTCTAAAGCTTGCTATTTTATTGAACGGGACAGAATAAGACGTTGGAGGCAGGCTTCAATGAGAAGAAACTTGACAGAGGCAGCTACCGAGAATGGAAGACGATAGATGATTCTTGGAGATGGAAGCTGCGATGACGGATGCTACGACAGCTGGAGCACTAAGGGAAGGTTCAAGGCACCAAGGCAGCTGCCTTCTGAGCTCCAGCACCGCGGCTATGCGTCTAGCGCGGCTGTTCACCAATCAGGGCCAAGTACTCCGTTACAATGTCCGGTTCGCACATTTCGACTCTCCTTCTCTTTACTCCGTACACTACTACGTATGTTATTTATTTCGTCTTCGTCTTCATCTTCATCTTCCTAGCCGACTCATTGGATTGCCATGATCGAGTGTAGGCCGTGTTTCTGCTGGGTTCGTTGCCAGCCCATACGCGCTCCGTAACTCCATTCTGAAATGTGCTCATTCGGAATGATCCCTGAGCTGGACTGACATGGCATGATCAAATCGCAGACACAGGAATAAGGTCCTCCCGGATGCTGCGGCAGTTTCCTACTGGCTCGACGACATACAAAGCGGGGACCGTTTCCAGCGTTGCTCCCAGAAAACAGTTCCTCCACTTAACCACCACGTTACGTTCTTTCCCGTGTCTCGACTCTGTACTATTTTATATGCCATTGCTATCTTCGTCAATGACTGTGTGCTTGTTGAGATTTCACAAATAAATGTCTCCGTGTATAGGATATGCTGCTTACCCACTTGCGACTTTCCTACAGGAAATCTTAATCTTCGCGCCGTCACTCCGAACTTCCGCTACTGTAACCTTTCGAACAGGCAACAGGGATAATGATAGGATGGCATATCAGCTTCTTTATGACTCGTTGCCATCCCGAGGTCGTAGGAAGTGGGCTAGTTGTCATCCGTATCAACAATGATGCCTTGACAGGCATCGGGATATAAGGATCCTGATTAGCAGGGCTGTTAGACACCAGCAGCTGGCTATCTCCTCCAATTATTTTCGTATTTGATGGCCCTTCTAGTCTCGAACACAAAGATAAATGTCATGGTGAGGCCGGGGACTAGGAAGTAAATTAATTAATGCCTGGGCCTCAGGGTGGCCGTTGTTGGCTGTGTTCTGCTCCACCAGCTCTTGTCCCCGTAGCAGCGCAACGGCAGCTTTTTTTTCTATTTTCCCGCCGGCCCTTAAGCACTTTCATCGACCTCCTCCTCCTCCTCCTCTTCCTACCCCGTCCTCTTTCTTCGTTCTTTGTATTTATCTCCCTATTCCTCGGTCACGGCCACTTCTTGTCGTGATCGATAATTGCTTCTTGCCTTCATTCTGTGTATTTTTTTGGGCAGGGGCGTTTGTGATTTTTTTTCTCTTCCATTCTTAATTTTGCTTCTTCTGCCATTCCCCTGGCACTCCTCGCCCAGACGCAGCGAGACATGGCCGCCGTTCCGTCTCCCATCCCGAAGTTGGACCGCTACATTGTCATACACGTTGCGACGACCTGCGATGAACATGGTGTTTACGTGACCAAGGATTCCGCTGAGGTCATTGAGCTTGGATGGATTCTACTCGATACCAAAAATTGTGATGAGGTGCGCCCGTCAATTGAATGTTTCTTGATGTTCTCCGCTCGACCTTACCAACACCTTTTTACCCCCTTCTCTTTCTTTTCGCTGACCTTGTCCTTTTGATTCATCCAGTTGCATCGAGAAAGTATCCTCGTGAAACCAGTCAACACCCCAATTACACCGCTGTGCAGTAAGTTCCTGCTTCTCAATGGCACTTGGTTATGTTTGATATTAGTCGCCGAGAAATGATGAGCTGACGAATCCCGCTTACAATCAGCGAGCCTGACCACTTTGACATGGGAGAACGTGCGCAATGCTGGAAGTTTTCGGGATGCCGTCAATCGCTTTGATGCCTTCGCTCAGGAACATCTTCTCTCAAAGAACCTCGAGTTTTCTTTCGTGACTCTCGACTCGTGGGACCTTCGTGTGCAACTGCCTCGAGAAGCCCGCGATAAAGCCGTTGTTTTACCACCATATCTACAACACTCCCGAACATTTGACCTTCGTACCGAGTATCAGAGATGGCAAACTCATCACCCGGAGTCGTTGCCGTTCGGTCCCAGCTCTCTTGCCAATATCTGCGCTGCTCTCGAGGTGGAGCCTGTTCAATCCTCCGCTCCAATTAAGCACAATTTGCCTTTCCACCTGCAGGCACTCGCTCCAGCATCTCCTCGACGGGCAATGGAGGAGGCTATCACTTTGTCTCGCGTTCTTAAAGGCCTCATTCGCAAGTCTCAGCCTGCTCATGAACATCCCGAAATCCTTACTCGCCCAATGGATGCGAGGGCCGATGTGCGTGCTTTCTTGGCCGAGCGCAGCAAGGTGCTTCATATGAGTGGTCTCCCACATGATACCACCCAGTCAGAACTAGAGAGCTGGTTTACCCAGTACGGTGGCCGTCCTATCGCTTTCTGGACCTTGCGTACTCCGGATCAGCATAAGCCTACGGGAACTGGCTTTGCTGTCTTTTCATCCCATGAAGAGGTATGTAAAATCTCCGTTGTTCTATAAACATATTTTCAATCGTCATTGTGTCGTTCTTAGGACATGGATCAAAACTAATTGATATATAGGCAGCCGAGAGCCTTTGCATGAACGGCCGGGCTCTTAATGAAAAAGCCATTGAGGTGTCCCCTTCATCTAGTCGCGTCCTGGACCGGGCCGCAGAGATTCTGACCCCTTTCCCACCATCCAAAAACCGCCCTCGCCCCGGTGACTGGACTTGTCCGTCTTGCGGTTTCTCCAACTTCCAGCGCAGAACAGCTTGTTTCCGCTGTTCATTCCCCGCCATGGGTGCCGCCCCTGACCCTTACGGATACGGATATGCTCCCCCATCTATGATGCCACCCATGAACCATCATGGAGGTCACGGTATGGGCCATTCTCGAGTTGGAGGTAACGGTGTTGTCCCATTCCGTGCAGGTGATTGGAAATGTGGTTCAGAGGGCTGTGGCTATCACAACTTTGCGAAGAATACCAATTGTCTTCGCTGCGGTGCCCCTCGTTCTGGTGCAGCAGTCGTAGCAGACTCTGCTTTCCCCTCGCCTATGGAACCTCCATCTGGGTTTGGTATGGGACCCGGATCAATGGCCGGTACCCCTGCTCCAGCACCCTTCCCCACTGCTGGCGGAGGTGGTGGCTTTGGTGGATTTGGGCAGCAATTCGGTGGTCCTCCAAGCAACTATGGCTTGCCTTCTGGTCTCGGAAACACGCCTGGTCCTTATCCACCAATGGGCCAGATCAATGCAGGTTATGGTTCAGCTAATGCAGCCCACTCGGCGACTTCTTTTGGCAACCCAGCGACTCAAGCGGCCTTTACTGGAGCTGACCACGGCTCACATTCGAATACCTTGAACGGCAACAACCTCTACACAACTGATGGTGCGAGCGACCCATTTGCTTTCCTATCCACGGGCCTTGGCGGGCTTACTGTCAACGATGACAACCATGGCCGTCGAAACGGAGCGTCTGCCAACAAATCTCCCGCATAAGCGGATTCCTCTGAAATCCATTTCCGTCCCTTTACGTCGTCGTCGTTGTTGTCATTGAATATGCCTTGTTGGGACGTGTATCACGTTGTTTGGTGCGTAAAATCAATATGGAAGTTTGGTCCCGGTGCATTTTGGCAGGATGGAGCTGGCTGGCTGGTCGCTGATTTTGTGGTCTTGTGTTTTATCTTTCCGCCTTTTCCTATTCCCCCGTTTATTTTGCTTTCTTCTTTTTCTTTCGCGCCATGACTTTGGTTATCGGACTCGAACTTTCGATCATGTTTACAGGAAGGGAGCCAGGGCAGTGTATCCATCGAGGGCTTCGATCACATACTCATACACACGCACACACGTACACACTCTCTCTCTGCTGCACTTACACTTTTGCGCTCATCCCAAACTGCTATGATGAGGAAGAATCATTAGAACAACCCATATCCTCGGTGGAGCTGGTATATATGCAAACCTTTGTGTTTTTGGGTTGGTTTCTTTCGGAGGGGGGAACAAAAAATAAGTTTTGTTTTTTGTGGATTTTCATAATATTTTTTTTATTTTGAGCGATGCATGGCATGGCATGGCATTGGGTCGGAAAGAAATGGGCTTTCTGGGTTAAGTAGCTGTTATGCTGCTACGTATCAAATCAAATACGATAGAGTGGACATACCTTTTTTTTTGAAATATTTTTGTTTGAGAAAGAAATATTTTCGAGTTTTCCCTCCCTGAATAGAAAGTATTGCGCTGTAACGGAGAGAAGAAGACCAGGGTTTTGAGACGTCATTTGATATTCAAACCCTTGCTAGGTAGGTAACGAGCTCATCGTTGTATCCGATGAATTAATCCATCAAGGCAACTTTGAAAGCTATGGGGTCAGGATAAGATATGGACTTCGATTTGACAAACATAAGTAGTATCACTATCCAAGCACTGAATATGTATATGAAACAGGAAGCAATAATCAGAAACACCAAACCACCCAATTCCCAACTGTACCCAATGTTCCGACAATCATATCAAACCTGCCCTCTCCTCCATAAAACGTGATGACAATGGCAATGCGAAAAAAAGAAATGATCTACTCGGGCTCTTCACTCATCCTTTCGTTCTTGATTACTGTCGCTCGACTATCATCAAGGTCACCTTCTTCGTCAATCTCCATAATCGTCTCGTCAATAGCGACTTCTGTGGTGCCAGCACGCACACCGTAGGCGGAGGGTTCAACAGAGGTTTGTCGTGATCCAGGGCCGGCGTTTGTGTATTCAGAATCGACGGTGCTGGCTCGCGTGTTGCGATTGGTGTCTCTGCTACTGGCATTTTGCTGGGAGGCATAGGCAAGGATTTTGAGGATTGTATTCTTAACTTTGACAATGGCATTGCGACTGGCTGCGTCAGTAGCGGCTTCCTCCAAGGCATCGTTGAGGAGTTCCTTGACAGCCTCTGCGAGTTCGACGATCTCCGGGTCGATCTCTTCGCGAACACTGCTTCGATTACTGGAACGAAACGCATCCTCTGTTGGTTCGGTGGGTGCACGAGATCCTGCTCGTGATCCAGGCGCAGTTGATGTTGGGACTGTAGGAGCGGATATGTATACTTTGCTAAGCATAGATAGCAGTAGTTTCTTCTCTTCCTTCGAGCATTTGTTGGGACCGGAACTGATTCCGAGAATACGCTCAAGAATGTCATTGACCAATGCCAAATGCACGTAGCCATGAGCACTAGAGCTAGCGGTTCCGCCTGCAAGAACGTTTTCACCTCCAAGTCCGACCACTCTACGCTCGTCGGTCCATTCGACGAGCATACCCGTGACTTGAGTCATTAGTGCTTTGATTTCTCGCTCACCAACGCTCTCGTCAATGTCGCCATCGCTGTCCTCTTCGGCTTCAAGAGAGTAGTACTCCTCTGCAGCGTTCAAAACAGCTCGTACCACAGGAGCGGCGATTCTGCGCATGCGTTGCGTATTTGCAAGACGTGAATGGGAGAAGACCGGGAAGAAGTACGTCAGTGCTTGTCTGAGAACAGGGTTTTCGCGGGTACGAGGATGGAAGAATGACACGATGAGTGATTGGAGCAAAGTTTCAATATACGATTCGTTCAGATCCTTGATAGCTTGTGGTATGCTGGGTCCTGAAGGCGTGAAGATGTTGACAAGAAGCATCTTCGATAGAGCGACGGCTGCGGCCGACTGTACGTCAGCAGGCGACGTCGATTTCAAAGCCTTTGCAAACACTTTGAAAATGTTCTTCTGGAATGGAGGTGGCGTCACTGTCTCGCTGTCTTGCTGTATCACTGGAAGGAGTAGTGCCGGATGTGCAGTGAGCATGTCGGCCAAAATATGGAGTGCTGTGACCTGAAGGGCTTCGTGACCTTTGGTAAAGCAGTGGATGAAAAGAGTCATGTTCTCTTCTGCCAGTGACTAAACATACGTTAGCTGGGTAAAAAGAAAATATAGACTATAAGGTTCACCTTATCGAGCAGACAACACAATCCCAAGCATTCCAGACCCCTCTCTCGAATCGGGGCTTCGTGGCTTCGTACAGCCGGAACCACGAGATTGTTCAACATCGTAACAAGATGCATGTTTTGCTGAAGATTGCCTTCAACGTTTTGTAGCATACACTGAGCGATGTGAAGACATTTCATGTTAATCATAATCTCACGAAGCACCTTGGCCTTAGCTTTCTCTTTGTCGAATGGCATATCACTTGCTGGAGTCATCGATCGGTCCCGACTTGCTCTAGAGCTTCCATCGTCACTAAGCTCAGACCGAGCTGACACAAAACTATCTTCGGTGGCAATTGCGTCGTGGACTTCGGCCACAGCTTCTAGAACGACGCTGCAGAATTCGGACTCGCCAGCAGCATCAGGACCACAAACATTTCGCAGAACCTCAACGTGTAGCTTAGTACATAACTCGGGAAGTTCGGGTATTGCCAGATTCTCTCTGAGTAAAGCAAACATCTTCCTTCGTCCAACTTCATCGGAGTAATCCAGCGTCATGGCTATTTGCAACAGCTGTTCCACCACGAATTCAAGCTCCATCGTCTCTTCCTCATTATTCTCGCCGCTGGCAGAGGCTTGCTTCAGTCTCGAGAGCAGAGCACTTGAGTATTTTTGAAGGAAATATGCCAGTGCAGTAACTTCCGGCATTTTATCGTCAGCGAGGTTACCGTACTTGTCTTCATTCTCAACACGACAGAAGTCATTGAAACTACGAGCCAAGAACGCCGACTCTGCCGTGAGGCCTTGCCAGAAATCTTCATCAAAGACAATTTCTTCGCGGTAGTCAGGTCGACCTTCCCAAAAGGCTCGCATCGCTTCATGAGCTACACCACCCTCCATTCCGGAGTTCACTGCATCTATACGCTCCAATAGTTCCAAAAGGGCAGAAATATTTGGCGCCGAAATCTGTCCTAGAGTGTTTGCTTCGCCGGAGGGCTTGTTACCCGCGCAGTCTTCAATCCATCTTTCGTAAAACAATTTTCCAGTAGCTTTTCGGACATTCTCGTCTCGATCGCGCAGGCCCCATCTTAGCATCTTTTCACGCATAGACAACGACAAGTGGCGGAAATCACCCAATGTCGGTAATAGGCGAGAATAAAGTGCGCGTCGAGTAGCAGCGTCCAAGTCTCGGGCCCTTTCGAGTAAATATGGGAGGGTGGTTGGAATCAATGGTAAGTTGACCAGCAATGTTTTGCGCACTTCGGCAGTGGCATCGTTCTGTAGGATATCGATAAGCTTTTCCAGTAAAGCTGCCGAAGAATCCTCAAGTCCACCTTCACTCTCATCCCCGACTAGCCGCGCCAAACCGAGTACGGCCTGGACCCTGACGGTAGCCTCCTTATCCCGGATTCTCTTGAGAAGTCCTGTCCTTACCAAACGGAATACCTCGTCGTCTATTGAATCCAGCGAGTTGACTAAATGTGCAAGCAACTGTGTTGAGCGGTACCGAACTATCTTGTCTTTTGCTGCTAATAGCGGCACTACCATATTTGCAATAGCCATAGTTAGCCGCGTGGTTGGGGTTTCAGGGAACATTTGTGTTTCGTCTACGTCCGGTGGATTGAATACCTCGCCATCTTTTGTTCCGTTAGTATGGGTTTCTTGTCCGATAATTTGTAAAGTACTCACCCTTCTTTGAGGCGTGGTTCAAGAATAGTCCGAGGAAACGAATCACTCGATCTCCGACAGATTCTGTCTTTTTGATGGGCATTATGCGAAGAATGCAGCGGGTGACTTCCACGTTAAATTCTTGCTCGCCGACAGTCTCATCGCTTGAAGGAATTTCTCGATATTCTTCTATCTGTCCATCTTTCGATTTCTTGGGCGGTGTGATGCCGCAGCATATTTCTTGGACTTTTCGTAACCGCACAATAAGTTTTCTGTGTGCGGTAGTAGAGCGTTGGGAATCTGCAAAAATTGCGCAAACATCTGCGCGAAGGTGAGAAGATGCCGTGGGAAGCGGTGGCTCGGGCGGCACTGCTACAGACGGTGTCGCAGAGGATGCTCGTTTGGATGAAACGGCGCTCTGTCCAGATGTTTTGCGTGACCCAGTGGACACTGGGCCGCTCGTTGCGCGAGCGGGCATTGCTAAAGAGTGACTGATTCGGTGTCGCGTTACAAAGTATATGTAAATCGTAATCGTTGAATTCAGCCTCCAACCTCCGAAATGACCGTCTGTTGTCGGTGGTCTTTTGAGAATTCCGAACTGATGAAGTTGCGCGGAGTAAACAAAAGAAGAAGGAGGAGGTTCAGACTTGGCCGGATGTAAACAAAGACTAACCCGAAGCGGCAGTCACGCTACGATAAGATAAGGATTACGTCGCCAGACCGCCTTGCTGACTAACAGTGATGATTGGCTGGCAGGCCGGGTCGATGGCGTGATTTGGACATCCCGCGGTTAACTTCAACTCTTCCTGTTGGGGTCCATGACTCTATTCCTCGAGCATCCTCACCATGTACAGGCACGGTTTGCGCACGTTTGCGACGGCGGCTTTGCGCAGTGCGGAAGCGTCTACTGCGTATAATACCAAGGTCTCTACAGCTCAGGGATGGGTCAATGGTCTCACAGAAGGTAAACTTTGCTCCATGGTCAACCGGTGTGCATGAAATTGACAATTCGAAGCAATTGGCAATACGCCATTGATTAGACTAAAGCGACTTTCCGAAGAAACTGGTTGCAACATACTTGGAAAAGCCGAATTCCAAAACCCCGGTGGTAGTGTCAAGGATCGCGCTGCGTTATATGTCGTGAAAGATGCCGAAGACAAAGGGCTGTTGCGCCCAGGCGGTACAGTGGTAGAAGGCACTGCTGGAAACACAGGTATCGGGCTTGCGCATGTCTGTCGGTCGAAGGGCTACAAACTTGTTATTTATATGCCAAACACGCAATCACAAGGCAAGATCGATTTATTGCGACTACTAGGTGCTGAAGTTTACCCCGTGCCGGCTGTTGCCTTTGATAACCCACAGAACTACAATCATCAAGCCCGACGCCATGCGGAGTCTCTCGATAATGCCGTATGGACGAATCAGTTTGATAATACTGCTAATCGACAAGCCCACATTGAGACAACAGGGCCGGAAATCTGGGCCCAAACCGAGGGCAAAATTGATGCCTTTACATGCGCGACTGGAACTGCGGGCACATTGGCTGGAATCACTCGCTACTTGAAAACGGTTAGCGACGGTCGAGTAAAGAGTTTCCTTGCCGATCCTCCAGGCAGTGTCTTGCACAGCTACATCCAGAGTGGGGGCAAACTCGCTGAACGAGCAGGCGGAAGTATAACAGAAGGCATTGGTCAAGGTCGTGTGACGGAGAACTTAAAACCGGATATTGATCTGATCGATGACTCGCTACACATTAGCGACGAGAAGAGCATTGAAATGGTATACCGCTGCTTGGATGAAGAGGGGTTGTATCTTGGTGCTAGTTCAGCGTTGAACGTTGTGGCTGCCAAGGAGGTTGCTGAGAAATTGGGTAAGGGTCATACTGTCGTGACGATTCTGTGCGATGGCGCATATCGTTACGCCGACAGGCTCTTCTCCGATAAGTGGTTGAAGAGCAAGAATCTTCGTGGTGTTATTCCCAAGCATCTAGAGAAGTATATTGTACTACCATAGATTGTATACATTGAGCCAAATGTACAGAATTGAGTTTATTGTTTTTGGCATACATCAACTATACAACAGTCAAGTCCTTCGACATTCCGTATCCGTTATATGCAACTCCACGCAAGTTCCATGCCGACGTCTCGTGCTGAGTATTGCCTGCAGCATCAAAAGCGCGACTCAACAAGACCTTTCCAGAACCTGTCCCCATAGGCACTGAAGCTCTCCATAACTTCCAGCACCACTTATCATTCTCTATATTACTCTCGGGTACATCCAACTTAGCATCCACCCATGTCCTACCTCCATCCCCAGAGACCTCAACTCGAGTAATCGGACCACAACGACCCTGCGGAACAGCGTATCCCTTCACCTCAACCCTGCCATTTTTAGACAATCTGACCGTCTCCCCATCATCCGGAAGCGCAACAACAGAGTTAATCGGCATATCCAACAATGGAGGCACCTTCATCCAATACTCCTTTGCTTTGTCCGAATCATCAGCCTCAGGAGGCAAAACCTTGTAGTCATATTGCTGATAATGGTTTTGAGAATGCTCGTTTTGTATTGTGATGCGGCCTAGCCATTTTACCCATCTGGCGCCTGCGACACCGGGGATGACGACTCGAACTGGGTAGCCGTGCTTAGGAGTCAGGGGTTCATTATTCATCTTTACCAATCAGCCCTTATAAAACAGGAGAGAATGAAGGGAGTTTGAGCACACCTCCAATGCAAGAATAACCTCATCCTCCACACTCATACACCTCTCTAATTCCACACTAGCGCCAAACCATGTATCGTCCTGACACTCAACCTGGTAACAACCAAAAGCCACAAACATCTCCTCTTTGACGACTTGATCATCCACACCAGCTGCAATCAACACATCCTCAGCCGCGGTCCCTTCCATTTACAACTCATCATTGCCCCGTCTGACCAATTTATTCCCTGCACTTCTTTCAATTGCGTGCGCATGGTATGGCGACGATTACCGGCGCATTGGAGGGCGCAGATGACCTCGTGCTGTTGGAATTTGGAACGAAGATCGTTTATGGATAGCTTCAAAGGCTTGGTAGCTTGTCCGTCAATCGTGACTATGTGTGTTTCGGCATTGATGTGAGGGATTGGGCCATGGTTGCGGTCGTAGGTTACGTCGCCCTCGGTTAGGAAACTGTTGGCCTTGAGTAAACAAGTACGAATGTACTACGAAGGGGACACTGGACTGACCTAGATACAAGCTTCTGTATTGGAGGCTCCCGGTTCAAGGGTTCTTCTCTGGAGTACTCGATCTATTTCGGCTCAGTTAGTCTGCTTGTGCTGGAAGGGGTTACAGGGAAGATACAGTTGTAGTAGTGCCAGTAGTCATTTTGATCTTGCAACTCAGTAATATGTTCTGATAATGTGCATGCATCTCTTATTTGTGTTCTGTTTCAAGTCTTCTGTGCCTAGGTATGGCTTTGACGTCATTTGCCTCCATCCATCAGACTGTTAGTCAGGGACCAGTTTGCCTCTATTGGAGAACATCACTGAGACTTGTATTCGGCAATGCCAGTTGTGATTAATAAAGGAGGTTCTCATTAGAATGTTTTCGTACATCCCGTCTCATCGCCATACTATGTCGGAGGCAACCTTGATATTGTCTGAATTAGTCTATCAATTCTATCATATCAACAAACAATAATATACATATTTCCAATATAGAAGAGCGGACAAGTGTGGGAATAAATCCCCTCAATAAATCGCAAAACGAGAGCCCAACCTGTAACAAAAAACTCCAGCAATGCTTGCTTATACATATGTATCATGGAGAACCATTACCCCATGGTCTTCCCGATAACCCCTGTCGTCGAAAAGACAAAGATCAAATAGTCACACAAAAGATCGAAAATACCAACAACTCGGAGATCAATTCTCCCCCGGCATACGCATGTAAGCCTCAATAGCCGTACTAAAAGCCGCAAACCCAATGCAACCCGTCAGCGCAGCCTGCGGCCCAGCATTCCTCCCCAAGAACGCCCCCGTCAAACAACCGGCAGCAACATGATTCTTCAAATCGTTTTTTGCGCGGAGTCCCTCTACCGTACATTCTGCGGTCGTGTAGACGGCACCGATGTAGCCGAATGTCTTTGCGCTGCTCCATGCTCGACTGCCCATGTCTTTGAAGCCGTGTTTGAGTTGTTCGCGCCAGGGGAGGTTGTATATTTCCGTGCCTTTGGCTGTGAGGGGGACGTCGTATGCCATCTATACAAATAAATTTCTTATCAGTAATTGACCAGGATTATAGAGTGTGAGAGTGAGAAAAAAACGTACAGCGCCAGTAAGAAAACCAAAAGCACCACCTAATGCAAACCCAGCACCGCCAGAAAGAGCTATTTTGAACGGACACGATTCTGCAAATGCGTTCATCTGTTGTTGTCGAAGTAGGAGCAATTAGCTGTCCGCATCGAGAAGACAGAAAAAAAAGAAGGGGCCCATACCATTTTAACCATATTCTGCTCCTGCTCGGTCATGCCTGCATTTTGTCCGGCGCCAGCGCCGCCCATGGGCGAGGGAAACCCGGGGAAACTCATATTGTCCTTCTTTTTATTTTGCTTGTCTGATGATAATTGGATTTTGTTTTTTTCGAGGTGTTTGGTTCAACAGGGAAAAAGGCGATCTGAATAGGTGGATCGGGCGAGCTGGAACGCAAGCAAGATACGAGCGTGGTGCTAAGAGAAAAAAGCGCTGTTGATCCGTTTCACAATAGATGCAGGTTGGCCGGATATCTACTGTCCGCGCATTTTCTTCTTGGTCGTCTTTGAGTCTTGAGTCTTGAGATGATGCCGCGGAGGTGGAGAAAAGTTTATAAAATTGTACGGCGCTACTTAGAGACCAACTGTGCAGATATCGTTATGCTGCCCTTGAATACCGACCTTGGAGAGAGACAATTCAGATAACATACTCGACGAGTTGATAGAGTTGATAATCCTGAATTTTATGAATTTCAGAAATGGATCGGGTTTGCCTTGGCGGCTCCTCCACGGTAGACGATCTGAGAACTTATAAGGTACTTGAATAACCCTAACCCTACAACCCTTAATAGCCCTAAGGTTCCTTTGACAGGGTAGAAATATTCAAGCGCCAAAACAGAGACAAAGCAATATTCGGTGCGTTCAGCTCCTCAGGGATTGACTTGTTCGCTTGCGATTGTCAGCATAATTCCATTGGCCAAATAGTTAGCCTGCACTGTAGTAGTCAGTGAGTCAGGGTCTACGAATACTACAACAACTACTGCCACTACGACTTTACCCCTTATCAAAGGGAAGGTAGCACAAGATGTACAAACGAGCTGAATCTGGTATACCACGAGACCAAACTATGCAATAATTAGGGATCCCCTCCCACTTCAAATGTTGCCTTTCCTTGCAAGTTGCAACTCCGCCAGTTGCGACGAGGATCATACCACTCTAGAGCATCAACAACACAGAGTGTATCGCGATGCTGCGCAGATCGAGAACAGGCTCGTGGATGCCAGCCTGGGTTCCCGAGTCTACTGCTCTGGTCGCGGTTTTGCTTCTCCTCTGCTCCATGGCCCAGACAGCCACCAATGGCTGCGACGGCACCATGCTCAACGGCTTCAACATTCTCCCATCATATAACAACTACTTCCAACTGACCAATACCACCAAGGGTCTCAACACCGCTTCGAAATTCATCGGAGGCTTCTGTGGTCTGTTCTTGTCCGGCATGATGGCCGATCGCCTGGGCAGGCGGCCTGCCATCTTTTGGGGCTCCCTGATTTCCATTGCCGGCATTATTCTCCAGACCGCCGCACAAAATATCGCCATGTTTGTCATCGCGAGGGTCGTTCTCGGCTGGGGCGGTGCCATCAGCGGCGTCGCTGGAGCAGTGTACCTGTCCGAAACGTTTCCCACGCGCTGGAGAGCCTGGGGCGTTGGGTTACTGAACAACACTTATTACGTGGGCGCTTTCCTGGCTGCACTGGTGACGCTTGGAAGCAGCCATTTGGACTCGACATGGGCGTGGCGCACACCGTCTCTTTTCCAGGCCACCTTCTCCGTTTTTTGCATCATGCTTCTGCCTTTTATCCCCGAGTCTCCTAGGTGGCTTATTGCGCAAGGCCATTACGAAGATGCGCGTATAGCTGTTGCGCAGACGAACTCCAATGGAGATATCATGGACCCGGTATCTACAGCAGTATATCAGCAGATTGTCGACACAATCGAGTGGGAAAAGAGGCAAGGTCAGACCATGAGTATCAAGGAAATCTTCAAGACGCCAGCGTCTCGCAAGCGACTCCTCATCGGGGGTTCCGTCGGTCCTTTCTCGTGCATTGCAGGCAACATCATTGCGTCCTACTATCTGGGAGACGAACTCGAGACTGCGGGCATTACAAGCTCGAATGACCAGCTGAAGGCGGTAAGCACTTGGCCCCCCTCGCCAGTAAGATACATAATCTGATGAAAATAGAACGTCGTATTGAACGTGTGGTGCTTTGCTTGTGCTCTGGTCGGTACGCGGCTGTCTGCCTCTTGGGGCCGGAAGCCGACAGCCTTACTCTCTCAGGGACTTCTCATCGCATGTCTGTTTATCATCGGCGGCTTGGCCAAAATAAGGGCAGACGATCCATCTGGTGCGTCCAAGACTCTGATCTACGGCAATGTGGCCGTGATGTTCCTATTCCAAGGATTCTACTCAATTGCTTGGACACCATTGCTCTATCTTTACCCTCCCGAAATCATGAACTATGCGATTAGAGCGAACGGTCTCGCTTTTTCAACACTTACATTGAACGGCCTTGCGTAAGTTTTATATTCAAGAAGCGGGCTGTTGTCATACTAACATGGTTATAGCACGTTTCTAGTGTTTGTCATGCCAATTGGTATCGGAAACATTGGGTGGAAGATGTATATGATCAACGGTGGATGGGATGTTGTCACGTTTATCCTCATAGTAAGTTCCCGGGCAATTCTCTGAAGCTAGGTAACAGTGGCTGATACATGTATTTGAAGGCTGTATTCTGGGTTGAGACCAAGGGCAAGAGCTTGGAAGAGATTGACGCTCTCTTCGGAGAGAAACCCTCGACTACTATCAATAATGTGGAGGAAGTACGCATGGTGGATGTCGATCAAGTAGATCAACAATCACGAGAGGAGCTCGGAGTTAAGAAAGTGTGTTTGTAACGAGTAAACAATATTCGGTATGTTAGAGGCTTGATTATCCATAAAGCAACAGATGAGTCGAACGAACATCGAAGAAGAGTAAGATCACTCAATTTCCTGCATTAGTCAACATCCATTGTACCAGACGATGGCTAACTACCACGTATCTATGTATATATCTAGTCTATTCGTACATATCCATCCAAGAAACAGACTCAAAATAAATCACAATGAAAAGGTATCGACCAAAAGATCCCTCCACTTGGTCTAAAGCAGCGAAAAAGAAAAAGATAAGTCTCATAAAGTAGCAACATAAAGCCTCGTCTCGTGGTTCATGTTCGCTGTAGTAAGGGCGCAAAACATCCGTCAGAAAACAAGAGAGCAAGAAACTAAAAACACCGTGGCGTTCGTCGTGTCGAAAGTAGAAGATATATTTATATGTGCAAAAATTCAATTGTATCGATGGTTCATCATGGTATAAAAATCTCGCAATCAGAAAGCCTCCCATTCATCCTGCTCTGCTTTTGAAGATGACGATGCAGAAGTCAAACTCTTTTCCCACTCATCCATCAAGCTTGACGCGGTGCGCGTGAGTTGAGAAGCAGTGAATTTGCTCAATGCTGGCCATGGAATGCCATTATCTGCGCGAGGACGTTCTCCTTCATCGGTATTTCGTTCCCCAAAGCTAATATTTCCCCTTGCCGTTAGTCAAGATGGACGTTCTTGCTAAAAGCAGGAGTGGAAAATTTTTTCAAATCAATGAATCAATAAACACAGCATCGCAATAGCTAGAACTCACCTTGCACTAGTTCTTGGACTGCTGAGCTGGGTTGAAGGAGATTGATCGTTTTTAGAAATGACGGTCGATCGACTTGACGAAGGTGTATGCGATTTCTTGTTTGGCTGCGGCGTATCCCAACTATTCCAGTCATCATCATCCTCCTCCTCCGCTGCGAGTTGGCTCGAGTTTCCGGACTCTCTCTGTCCCTTTAGGGTATTGCTGGCGGCCACTGCGGTGGTGTGATTGGGTTTGAGCTTCTGCCCCGGGGTATCAACTCCGAATTCACTCCAAAATGATACCTCTGTGCCGTCCGGAGAAGTTATAGAAGAAGAATTGTTATTACCATTTTTCTTTGATGCCGCAGCATCCTTGGACAGTGATGACGATGAGCTTGTACGTCCAAAAGCAGCTCCATTCTGCTCCCGGCGTCGAACAGGCGTCACGCTCCGCTCGCTTCGTTGCCCGCTCCGAGAGCGCGGTGTGGTAGATGCTGGGGGCTGTAATGTACGATTTCGAGTAGCGCTGATTCCTTCCTCGCCCACCGTAGCTTGCCGAATATCTTCTAGGAATGTCCATAGCCCTTCTCTCAAATCAGATGCCATCTGTCTACCTGTCCGTAGAAGAGCTTCGCTGGATGGCGGAGGTAAAGACCGGCGCCACTGATTCTCCTCTGTCGATTTGTCAGATGACTCCGCGGTCTTTGATGCATCGGCTCGTTCCACAGATGGTAGTGTAGCAGATCGAGGATGCCGTGTTGTCTGATTTTCAGTGCTTTTGGTCGATTCTGAGGGACTGGGCATCGGAAAGGGTTGTTTGACAACACCCAGCTCAGGCGAAAGCAAAGATAGCGTCCGAGTATGTTTCGAGCCCGCAAAGACCCTCCGACCATTGGCAGAGATCAAGGCCTCGCCTTTCGCAGCAGTGCGAATGCTGTTCCGTCTTTCTAATTCTTTGCTCCTTCTAATCTGAGCAGGTACGGGATCTATGGGCGCTGTCGTTGACGCAACTGCAGTAATCGGGTCTTCGGAAGTCCTTGGAGCCGAATGATCAACTGAACCACCCACTGGTGGCCGTATAGGCCGCATGGCTTCAGCATGATGGCTGATTTCTGTCTGCTTCTTCTGCCTCTCGCTCCGAACCCATTGCTTCTTCAGACTCGTCAACTCCGCCTCGGCCTTTTGCAATTCCTCCTTGAGTTCGAGGACCTTTCGCTCTTGTGAAGCAATGGCCGTCAGAAGATCGGCCGGTTCGTGAGCCAGTACCTCGCTGAGGATGGAGGCGTCCGGAATGGAAGGGCCGGGTGACATCATCCGCGGAGACGACTCGGCAGCAGGGGAAGCGACAGCAGCGGCAGACGGCGACGCTTGTTCTGATCGAAGATTGAGGGGCGGCGCAATGGGAAAATTGAGGGTCAGGCGTTTTGCGTGGCGAGCGGCGGCGTTGGGACGCGAGGGGAGAGGTCGATGTTCCTGCTCTTCCGTCGAAGTCTTTTGTGGCAACGGTACCTCTGGGGAAGGCCCATGGTCGGCAACCGTGGTGGTTGGCTCCTCCATGGTTATAGATCAGAGCAGGTCTATGATGAAGGGTCAAGCCCCTGTAGCATGGCTGAAAACAGAACACAAAAAACAGAAGATTCAAGACGCCACCGAAAAGAATGCTGCAAAGTGCGAACGCCAATTGTACAAAGCAACGGTCGTTCAACAGTCAAACATGGACAAATAAAATAAAGGTGCAGGGCCGAGTATAGGTATAAAAAGAAATAACAAAACGGTTAATGAGAAGAAACAAATACAGGGGGGAATAAAAATCAGCTTATAATAATAATAATTTCAGTTGATAGTTAGCAGTTCCGTTGCAGTAGAGATCGGCCGCGGCAGTGGTGACAGGTGAAGACCTTAGCAGCAGACTAACTTAAGGCTTAAGATGAACAACAAATTAAAGCGTCGAAACAGGCGGTTTCAGAAGCAGCCAACAGCCTATCAGCATGTCTCTAGCGACAGGACTCCACGAGCCTTGGGGGCATGTCTTCAGGGGCCAGCTCGCATATCTCCACCGTCTCACTGCTCTAGACCGTCCGGCGTCAAAGCCACTCCAAGTTCTGAACATGGGCTTCGATTATTTAGCCGACGTACGCTCTGTCGCTCTGGAGTCTGTACCTTCGCTATACCTAGTATCATGTATGTATATGATCTACCCTGTCTAGATAAGAATGCAAATGCTGCAACTATTCAATTGTTATTATTGAGTGTCCTATCTATGTACGTAGGGAAATCGTACCTGGAGGTACCACAAAAAGTATAAACATCACACGCGATAGAGTACAAAGTAAGCGCCAAAACTATCTATCAAGAATCAAAGATGATAAAAATAAGCAAACATAAAATGCAATCGACCGAGAATTGAAAAAGTACTGACCAGCCCCCAAGTGGTGAGCAGGGGGATATAGTAATACACCGGGGGAATCAAGTGAACGTAAAGAACCAGAGTGTACAGAAAGATCAAGGCAATTCAAATGACAGTATAAAAGCAACAAGAAAAAACATAAATAACTTCTTGCTGGCAGTTTCTGCCAGTATATCCAACAAAACTCCAATGCTGTGCAGGCAGAGTCAAAACGAATGAAGCACGAAAGAAAAGAAATGTACAATAGACAGACAAGTCCGGGGTTGTGAGTGATAAGGTGAGTTGTAATCGAAGAAAGAGAAATATAATGTCATAAACGATTGTACGAAGACAAAACGGTCAGGCGCCGAGATGCAAACGGGTCAGAGTGAAATGTCGTTACTCTCGGGATTGAAGGAAGAGGGTGAAAATGGCGATGTTGATGGTGATGTGGTAAATGTTGTACAAAGAAAGGATTTTCTCGGGTCGCTGGTAGAAGTGGTATTACTAGATGGCCGGCCATCGGTTGCGGAGACCTTCGCTCCATCGTTGATAGAGAACATCGGCAAGTTGTTTCGTATGCTCCATTCCTGGCACGTTCTGCCCGGGCATGCTGCTGGACAATTGGGGGCTGCCTTTCTGTTCAACCTGAAGTTGTTCTGATTGCCGCCGACGGTGACTCTTGAGGTGAGGATTGTTTTGGGCCAAAACGAGTTTTTGCTTCTGAGGAGTTGTCGGTGTCGGTTCGGGTAGTAGAGCAGAAAGTTTGGAATCACTGTGATATTGTTAGTAAGGTGAAAAAAAAAACATTAATAAAAGGAAGCGCAAGACTCACGTTCTCATCTTCTCGTTAGAAAGCTTCAGGATGTGATATAATCCTTCCGGGTCAACCATTTCGAGATCACTAAACGCCTCCGCCAATCGAGAGATTGCCTCTCTTTTCTCCTGGTCGCCAGTATTGGCCAGGATCTCCTGGCAAGCGAGGCCAATACCTCTGCTATATGCCCTTCGTCCCAACTGAGCCTCTTTGCTATTCGGGACGGGATCAGTGAACAGAGTCTTGGCTGCTGCGTTTTCATCTAATCCCGGAGGATAGTTGTAGTGCTGTGCCTGATCATTATTCCCTTTGTCGGAGACCCGACGAAATTGGCGCACTGTAGATGGGCTGTTTCCGTAGCTCAAGTTGAGACCAAGTGGGTGTTTCACGCCGCTGGATCGTCGCTTCGTATTTGATCGCTTCACGGATGGGGATTGTTCGGCGGCCGGTGTTCGTCTAACGGTAGAATTGGCGACAGGTTTCGACATGGATTGCAAGTCCATTGGTTTCATCTCTTCGGCCTTCACAAATGGATCCTCGCAAAAGTCCTCGGCAATCACTGGTCTCTTGACCGTAGGTGCCTTGACTGTGTCGAACACCCATCCATCATCATCTTCGCCATTTGACGAGAATGTGGTCCTAAATTATATAAATTAGCATTTCAATTCGATTCATCCATCAATAAAAGATCCTTCTTACAGAGTCTCGGCGTAGTATCTCGTATCATCCGGATGACCCTTGCCGTTATCCCAGTCTTGCTTTCGTTGAATCAGCTCTTGTAGAGCTTCCGTTTTTCCTGCGTTGCGGACGAACTTGTGTTTCAACAGCTCTTTCGCGGTGTACCGCCTATCGGGATCCTTCACCAAGCACTGCGCAACGAAATCCTTGAATGATTGACTAAACTCGTTGCCTTCGAGACGCGGAGCTGGAGCTTTGGGAATATGAAAGAGGACTTTCATTGGGTGGGTGCTCGCATGTGGCGGCTCTCCATTTGCGAGTTCCATTGCTGTTATGCCCAATGACCAGATGTCTGCCTTAAAGTCGTACCCAGCCTGCTGAATCACTTCCGGAGCCATCCAGAAAGGAGTGCCGACAAATGTGTTCCTTTGCGATTTGATATTGGAGAGTTGCGCTGCCACGCCGAAATCCGCCAACTTGACCTTTCCAGATTGAGATAGAAGGACGTTGGCTGCTTTGATATCCCGATGTATCTTCCCCTCCCGGTGGAGGTAATCCAATCCTAACAATAGTTCACGGCAGACAATGGCGATGTGCGCTTCACTGAAGTTTCCTGGTTTCATCTAGGCTCTGTTAGCCGTCATGCAATGTACATGTAATAGATGTCTTACCAAATCCAGACAAGAACCACCTCCGAGATATTCCATGACAATCCATAACTTGTGACCACGAAGAAAACTGGCTTTATACTGAGTGACGTACGGACTTGCACAAGTGGCCAGGACGGATATTTCTTGTTGGATTTCGGCAATGTCATCTTCGCTCGACTCGAGATCAATCTAGTCAACATCAGTAACGGAAACATTGCAACGAGATGAAAACAAAGACCTACATGCTTAATGGCCACAATCTCCCCGGTTGCCTTCTCAATGCCCTTGTAGACAGTGCCGAAACTGCCACCTAGGTAGATTACCCTTTAGTGGATGACATGCCCGGCCAGAAAAAGGTCACACTTACTGCCTAGCTCTTCCATCACCTGGTAGCGGCTAGCCAAATCGCTGTCGGACGCCATTTTCTGCAATTGACGCACGAAGTCTCGGAGGAATGCAGATATGAGCACGAACTGGGACCTTCTCTATCCGACAAGACTCCTGTGCTGAAGAACAGCTGCCGGCCAGCAACAAATTGGAGCTTGGGAGGTAGGTAGAAGTAGAAGAGGGGAGAGGGAAGGTGAAAGGGGGAGAAGAGAAGAAGGCTTTTTTTTACTCCGAGACAAGCAAGAAGGTCGACAGCTCGAGTTCAGCGCAAAATAAGCCTAGGAAGGAGCTACCCGATCGAGGACTAGTAACACTTAGGGCAGCTGCGGGTGGAGGAGCCTAGGAGGAAACAACGGTCGCCCTGAGCAACCGGCTGCGCTAACGCCGATGCACCCCGCTCTTTCCTTACCGCGATAATACGTTCACACCCTTGCTGCAATACAATTCTTCTGTCCTGCATTGAAGAATCATCTACCGAGAAGTTGGCCAACTCTGATACGCGCTTGCTACCAGTTAGGCAGTCACCTAACTTTATACGCGAGTCAACTTCGTCTTGATCGAGTTCCTCCGACCGAAGCTTCCAAGGTTGACGGCATGCCAATCATCCTATCCTCGAGATATAAGTTGGAATAAACATCGAATCAAAGGAACAAAGGCAGCAATACGGCATCATTTGAGATTGGCAAAAACACGCTTCTTCCATCCATGCAATTGACTGGAATGCGGGGGGCCTCACACGAGATCACATGGTCTGATTCTCTTTAGATGAGGTACAAGTCTTTTCCTCGTTCGCGTGAAAGGGATAATCTGGGGTATCGCTACGGCATACAAGCCTAGAGTAGAAGACGTCGAGTCAAGGCATTGATTTTATGAAAAACCAACAGACTGACCGCTACGTAGGACCCGCAGACTGATGCAAGGGTCATGATATCAGCGAGGAATAACTCAGCTACCGAGACCACATTGTAGTATCTTTAGTTTGTAGGTTGCGCGTTTCTGAGTCCTCGACATCCAGCGATGACATGATTCAAATGGCAAATGCTGATGGCTGGTTATGTACGGCCCGTAACTTCTCGGCAATAGATGAGATCAACCAATCCCGTAACGCTCCGAGCTTCGTTCTCCGCTATCGGCTTTGTACCAGACCTGCGAACATCAAAAAATTCATTATTTACTCGCCCTCATTCTCTACCGACAAATTAGCCCGTCATACGCTGAGACATCTCACATCATGACAGCTCCGCGCAGTGTTGCCGCTGCCCTGCGCAGGACAAGACTGTCGTCTCGTTGCCGCTACACACCTCAGACCACATTTACACCACTTGCGGTTCACACTTCTCGTCATTTCAGCATTACCACCAGCAACCGAGCAGACCCTTCCAGGAAAATACAATTGACTGCCGCAGCTTATCCTCAGATCAAACGGGACTCCAGATTTGCTGAGGTCACAAAAGAACATGTACAATACTTCAAAGAGCTACTCGGCACGGAGTCCGCACTCGTCGACGGCGTCAACACTGATGCGACCGATGACCTGGCCCCCTTCAACAGCGACTGGATGCGCAAATACGGAGGTCAGACACGGCTTGTCCTAAAACCACAGACTACGGAGGAAGTGAGCAAGATTTTGAAATACTGCAATGAAAATAAATTGGCTGTTGTGCCTCAGGGAGGAAATACCGGTTTGGTTGGAGGTTCCGTACCGGTGTTCGATGAGATTGTTATCAACACAGCGCGGATGAACAAGATTCGTTCTTTTGATCAGGAATCTGGTGTTCTTGTTGCTGATGCGGGTGTCATTCTCGAGGTTGCCGATGCACACGTTGGTGAACACGGTTATCTCTTCCCTTTGGATCTTGGAGCAAAGGGATCATGTCACATTGGAGGCAACGTTGCAACTAACGCTGGCGGTTTACGACTTTTGCGTTATGGAAGCCTTCACGGGAACGTCTTGGGACTAGAAGCCGTCTTGCCGGATGGAACTATCATAGATAGTCTGTCCACTCTCCGTAAGAACAATACGGGTTATGACTTTAAGCAACTGTTCATCGGTGCCGAAGGAACCATTGGTATTGTCACTGGTATCTCAATCTTGTGTCCTCCCCGCGCTAAGGCCATCAATGTCGCCTACTTCGGTCTGGAAAGTTATGAGCAAGTCCGCAAAGCCTTCCGTGAAGCCAAGGGTCAACTGTCTGAAATTCTCTCCGCCTTTGAATTGATGGACGGTCGAAGCCAGGGTATCGTGCGGGAGTCTACTGGAAACAAGCCTCCTCTGGAAGGCGAGTATCCATTTTATTGTCTGATCGAGACCAGCGGCTCCAATGCCGAACATGACCTTGCCAAATTGGAGTCGTTCCTAGAATTTGTCATGGAAGAAGGTATAGTCGCCGACGGAGTCCTGGCTCAGGACGAGACACAAATTCAATCTCTCTGGCGCTGGCGTGAAGGTATCACTGAGTCTCTCAGCCACCTCGGAGGTACCTACAAGTACGATGTCTCTATCCCGCTTCCTGAACTTTACCAGCTCGTCGAAGACTGCAAGAACCGTCTCACCGAAAAGGGCCTCGTGGGCGACGATGACTCCTTCCCCGTTCGCGCTGTTGTCGGGTATGGCCACATGGGAGACTCCAATTTACATTTGAACGTGTCCGTTAGACAGTACACGAAGGAAGTCGAGAAAGCCATCGAGCCATGGGTGTACGAATGGATCGCCAAGCGCAGCGGCAGTATCAGTGCGGAGCATGGGCTGGGAATTGCGAAGAAGGAATTTATCGGATATAGTCAAAATGATACGAACATCAAGCTTATGAAGCAGCTGAAGGATTTGTACGATCCGGTGAGTTTTTTTTTCCTCTATGCGCACTAGAAACACTTACTGACTGTCCCACAGAACGGGATTATGAATCCATACAAGTATATATAATTGCGAGTCTGATATCACAAAATCAATGTCACCGCAGAGCTTTGTAGTTATCAAGATGTAAATATCAAAGCCAAAAAAATAATCAATATTTTTTTTAAAAAAAATCTAGATCTACGTCGACGTCATGACGGAGCTTTCCCCACATGCGTAGACAGGTGACGGACCTACATTCTGCAACACCACTCTCTTCTCTCCTCGACACATTTACCAATTTCAAAGTTGATGAGAGAGAAAATGTCCCATACAGCTCTGATTACCGGCGCAACCGGCCTTCTGGGCCGTGAAGTCACAAAATCCTTCAAACAAGCGGGATGGTTAACTGTAGGGCAAGGATTCAATCGAGCCGCCCCGCCAACGATCCTGAAAGCGAATCTGGAGGATCCTGCAGATATCAAGAGGATACTTGATGAAGCCAAGTATGTGTTTGAAGTTTGAGAGTATCATTGCGCTGTTAATAGGCTAATTGGGGTTGTTTGTTTCCGTGTAGACCACAGGTTGTTGTTCATTGTATATCGCTCCATTCTTTTCCCCAATGGTTTCAACCAACTGGGAGAACAAGTACTAATGGAGGAATATACAGGCGCCGCAAATCGTCAACCAGATGCCTGTGAAAAACATCCCGAGCAAGCCCGCAGAATCAACGTCGAGGCAACCCGCGCCCTAGCAGAAGGCACAAACTCTCGAGGTATTCTATTAATCTACATCTCTACGGACTACGTCTTTCCCGGACTGGAAGGAGAAGCACCATACGAAACGGACGCAGAGACCAAACCAACCAATATCTACGGTGAAATGAAACGTGATGGCGAAAAGGCCGTATTGGAAGCCACCAAGGAGAATGGGATGGGAGTCGTCCTACGCGTTCCACTCCTGTACGGACCGACAGAATACAACGGCGAGAGTGCAGTGAACACTATCCTGGACGCCATCGAAAAGAGCAAAGACGCCAACGCAAACATCAAAATGGATGACTGGGCCCGACGTTTTCCGACCAACACCCAGGATGTAGGACGGGTATGCAACGATATCGCGGTGCGCTACATCAAGGATAAGAACAACATCAAATTCCTCCCCAAGATCCTCCACTTCTCGGCAGAGGAGGATATGACCAAGTACGAGATTGCGCAGCGCATAGCGAAGATTCTAGAGGTAGAAATTCCGGGGATGATTGCGAACAAGGAAGGAAATGATCCGAATGCTGCTGTGAAGAGGCCGTACAACACGCATTTGTCGACTAAGGTGCTTCGAGAAGTCGGGATTAATGTGCAGGCGATGAATTTTGATGATTGGTGGTATGTTTTGTCAATGCATGAAATGTGACTATGGCTGAGCTAACAGAAATATAGGAGAGCATACTTGAGAAAGACATGATTATTGTATTCCAAAGTCCAAGATACTAGACTCAAAAACACACGGATAGATAGATCAGAACTGTTGGTTGGCGTCATTTAAGGAGGCATTTCTAAATTTGGGTATCATTACGGCTAGTACGTAGTACGTGACCGTATACGTAACTTAACCCTGTGTAAGATTGGATTTACGACCACCAAGCCATATTCATAATGCAGTTTACAATGCACCGAATGATTCATATAGCATCAAGCGAAATAAAAATGAAACATTCGGCTTCCAACAAGCTAGAAAGAAAGAAATATGACATGATTCATCGGATCGTCGAGCGGAATCGGTTACGAGTCATTGACATGGCGTGGTTCCCAGATCGATCTTCGTATTCCGTACTGAGCAAATCAGTTTCAGGACGCTCGCGTGACTGGGATCGACGTTTTCTGTCAGAACAGTAGGGTGAGACAACACATAAATGGCAAATGCCTATATATACTATATGATTTATCCAATGGTCAATCGTCAAACGAATAATAGCCCTGTTTTACTACGAAGTACTAGCCGTGTACTGGTAATACACAGGCCGAACCCTGTTTCAGGCATGTTTCCTTGCATACGAACAAAGTCAAAGCCAAGAGCGGAACGCGACATGGCTCTGGAATTCTTTTAATTAAACTGAAAAGAAAATAAAATAAAAAGCTGGAATGCGCCCACTAGTCTAAAGAAAGTTTTCTCTAGCTAGATGATGGGCTTTTCCAACTTTGACATCAATTACCTTGGCCACGATATTGAATGGATCATAGAGACGAAATGCTTGCTGGCGAATTGTAGGACTGGGAGGGACGATTACATTGTTGCCATACTGTGGATGTGAAACAGAGAGATTCACTGAAGGCGATCCTGACAGAACCGCATAACGTCGACTTACCCCAGAGTTTCAAAAAGCCATATTGAATATTGAATTTCAGGGCCAGCGCATAGAGGAGATCTCTGGAGGGCGCGTGAGGCCAACCGATCCCTCGTCAACCCACACAACAAGTGACTGTTCAGCGCACCAGTCACTCATCCATAATAATTGTGCAACCTGTCTGGCGCCCTCCAAAAGTGGATTCATACGAATCAAGAGCCTCTCATAATATTTCGAGGAGCTGCACAGAATCTTATTCTTCCTACGATAACCCTGCGACTTTCCATTTGCCACACCACGACTCACTATGAGCACCCAGCTGGAAACTTCATCTGGGGCCACCCCCAAGTTCTCGCGCTATCGATCTGTTCGCCGTGCTGCAGCCGAAGCGCAAAATCAGTGGACTGGGGAAGCACCCCCAGCCAAACCTTCAAATGAGACCATTACGCGGAGCATGTCTCGCTATCGCCGGCCCAAAACAGCAAATGCAACGCCTACCAATTGTCCTCCCGTGCCATCGTTGCCAGCCTCAGTACAAGCTCCTCAAACCGCCAGTAAAAGCGCCGTGGAAACCGTCACTCCGCTAAGCGGTGCTCCTCCTCGCACTGAGAAGGCACAATCTCCATTGTCGGACCACGAGGACGATGACCAGCTATCAGAAGCTGAGAAGGCGCGCATGAGAGAAGAAGCCATGCGGAAGTTGACCATGGCAGAGCAGCCTCAGGCTCGTCAGGGCAGCCGCAGCCAATCAGTTCCAGCCAAGGACAAGGGGAACCCACGGAAGGAAGTGGCTGGACACAGCAGGCGCTCGTCGTGGAAGGACCGACTGGGTTTCTCCCACCACAGGAAAGAAGATACCACCCAACCCAACAACACCAACAACACCAACATGGCCCTTTCTGCCCCTGGCATCGATGCCCCCGTGTCTGCTGTCAATGCTGGCGAGCGAAGAGTAATGGTGAAATGCAAGTCTAACTCAATCAGGCTGCCTGTCACACCCACCACGCGAGTCAAGGACATTGTCTTCTCTGCTCTCAATTGTTTTTCTGAGCGCATCGATCCCAGAAATGCCATCATCGTCGAGTCGTTCTCGTCCCTGGGTCTCGAGCGACCTTTGCGCCGGTACGAGCATGTGAGAGATGTGTTGAATTCGTGGTCATCAGATGACGCCAACGCGTTGACCATTTCAGAGTCTCCATTCGATGGCGCGAGTCGAAAACTAGAGCTTCAAGCTGCGCCAAGCACCCAGCCAAAGGACGCGAAATTCTATGTCTACCACTCCTCAAAACCAGGCAAATGGGACAAGCGATACATCACTTTGCGCGCTGACGGCCAGGTCGTGCTCTCCAAAAAGTCAGAAGCGAAGGAAGCAAAAGACTTTACAAATATTTGCCACATGTCCGACTTCGACATCTATACTCCTACCAGTCACCAATTGGCTAAGAGTATCAAGCCGCCCAAGAAGATATGCTTTGCTATTAAAAGTCAGCAAAAATCGTCTGTGTTTCTTTCTACAGAGAATTTTGTACGTTTCTTTGCCACCAGTGACTCCACAGTTGCACAGGACTTTCACGACGCAGTCCATGGCTGGCGCAGCTGGTATCTTGTTCATGTCTTGGAAGTGGGTAAGGCACAGAATGAGACAATCAACACCAGTGTGCCGACCCCAAGGTCCAGAGATGGCCACAGTTCCCCTTCTACTCATCACCAACATCATATATCAACGGATACAATCCCATATCAACTAGGCTCATTCAAGCCTTTGATAGATTTTGGTCACAATGCAGACCCTGGTGTGGTAGCATCAGATCAAACAGTTGAAGAAACCAATGCAACGAGCTGGGATATGTTCTTACGCAAGAAGAAGATACGAGATCATGCACCTCCCCCTTCTTCCTTTCCTGTGAATCTCCCTGCACTAGAGACAAACAAAGAATCCTTATCTCCACAGGATGACGACTCTACTTTTTCACCAGACAGTCTCCTTGGAAGAACATACAGCCATCGACAGGCAGCTCAGCGTGAAAGAGAGGCTAGAGAAGGAAATGAATCTGACCCATTTCTCACACATGGCCTGTTGAAGAATCTGAGTCCCACAAGCACTGATCAATCTTCTCAGAACGCACCATTCAGCAACCACTCAAGCCAACAGAACAGTCGTTCGAATACAGTGCGCTCTAATCAACGCCCTGCAGAGGGCTTCTCACATAGTCGGTCAAATTCCGTGCGTCAGAAAGGGAAACCACTGGTTGACCTCACGCCTACGTATCGAGAACCACCTCAGCATGCAAGAAAAGGACATGGTGTCAAAATCGATTCGGGAATGCCTCTGGTTGAAGCAGCCACGGGACTGGAAGCTATACCTGGCGTACCGAACATACCTTCAGCTACAACTTGGAGACGAGACGAGGCTGCGCCGGCACCCATTCCTGGTCGTCGTCGCGCCAATACGGCGAAAAGCCAACATCACAATCATGCACAGGTTTTGGATAAATACGTCACCCCATCTGATGCTCCCCCATTCATACCGAATGGCCTCGTAGCTCTTTCTGCCCACAATACACCAAACGCTCAGTATAGCACGGGAGTCGGTCGTGGTGTTGCTACTGGTGATCGTCATGCTACTCGTCCTTTGCTAGATATGACTCCGCAGAGCCAATTTGCTGAGGGAAGTTTGTTACGGAGCATTGAAAAATCATGATATACCGGGGACTGCCTAGATGGACGAGGTTTTGGTACCTTTACATTAGGTAGTTTACTCCTGGAGTTGGTTAGCGGTTTTGATCTATACCCTTTCTTGTTGGATGTCTTTTCTTTTGGCTGGAGGATTTTTTCTTCTATACAGTTTGCAGAGTAATTCATGGAATTTACACTTCATGAAGGGAACATACACCGCTACTATCATATGAACCTTGGAAGCACCGGCTATACGTTATGAGTGCAAGTGTATTTCCAAGTCTAGGATAAACTTTCTAAGTCATAGTCCAAAAACGTCCTTCAGATTAATATCCACCAAGGTGACTAATCCTTGAGGAATAATTTAGCTATACAATTGTCCCTTCCTAGACTCTAGCTTGTTCTGTTAAGCTATTTCTGTGTTTCTCAGAAGTTGAAAATGACGTCGCCAGAAGCGGGACAACTCCCCACTATTTGATATCTATAAACTTTGAAAATCATTCCTCTCACACACCCAAGCATACAAACAAACAGATACATATTACGACCAGAAAGAGAGCAACAGACACACAAAAAAATGAGCTGGTTCCAGAAACAATTCACCCTCCCCTCCCGCTCTCGCGGCAGCTACCTCATCACCGACACCGTGATCAACGAACTGCCCGAAATCCGCGACTACAAATGCGGACTCCTCAACCTGTTTATTCAACATACCTCCTGCGCATTGTCGCTAAACGAGAATTGGGACGAAGACGTGCGCGCAGATATGAGTGATGCCTTGGATAGGATTGCGCCGTATGATAAGAAAGGGAATCTTTATCGGCATAGTGCTGAGGGCGAGGATGATATGCCTGTATGTTCTCTCCCCTCCCAATTTACTCTATTTTTTCCTTTTGTTTTTAGGATGGGGAAAAGATGATGGTTGGCTAATGATGGGCGGTAATTTTCAGGCGCATATCAAATCTGCTTTGGTGGGTGCGAGTGTTACGATTCCGATTACGAACGGAAGACTTGCTACGGGCACGTGGCAGGGGATTTGGTATTTGGAGTTTAGGGCTAGTAGACATTCGAGGAAGGTTGTTGCGACTATTCAGGGTGAGAAAGCGTGACTTGTGGAGGGTCGTCAAGAGGTTCGGGGACAGAGACTGTAAGCATAGTGCGCTACACTATGAAGCTGCACATAGAATCCTATCATCTCGAACATAGAAACATGGTGATATCGAAACAACTGTCTATGATTCCATGACTCTTCTTCGCGTAAATGTACATAATGAAGATATAAAAGTTCAATGAATCAGACAACACAAACAGAAAGAACAACGCCGATGAATAGTTAACAAAAAGAGAACTAAAAGTACTTGCGATTTTGTTATAATCTATCGCTGTTCATAGCCCCCCTCCGTAATTCGTTGAGCCTCTTCGACCTCTACTGGACTTCCGGTTGGTTCAAGAGGGTATGACGTGCTTGGTAGGGATTTGAGGTATGCTTTGTTTTTCTCGTGGGCCTACCGACTTTGTTAGCATGGGTCTTTGTCTTGATTCCTCTGCAATGAATATGGGGACGTACAAAAGGAAGTCCGCAATACCCGCATGTAGCGATTTCGGGCTTGTCGGTGTTGATAAAGATTCGGGGATGGCCGAGAGGACCGCCACCACCATCGCAGGAGACGACTCTCTCCTTGGTCCACCGCACGGGTTGTTTGTGAATCAGCTCAATGGCGGCGTATGGTTGGGGCTGTACATCATATCACATATTAGCATCACATCTGTCCTCCACGTCTTGGCCGGTGTTCAATTTTCCAGATCAAACGTGAGCCAGATCATAAAATGTTATAAGAGTATACCGACCTGAAGTTCCATAATAGTCTGCTCAAACCGAGGACCTGTCATAGCCTCCTCTCGTGGTCTCTGACCCTTAGCCCAAGTCGATGCACGATTAGGAGCCTGTAGCTGCCGATTCTGCTCCCCCTCAGCAGGCTTCTCGACAAGTCGTGCGTCAAAGGCACCCATTGAATCAACAGGGATCGCATTGGTCGCAGAGACGTTGGGGACGGCCTTCTTGGGAGTCGGGTCGTTGGCCGGAATAGAGGCATTATCGGACCAGCGAGGGGTGCTCACGGAATACGAGGCTCGTGAAGAAACTCGCGCCGACGACCGGCATGCCGAGATGGCGACGGAGGCAATTCTGCCTCTTGTTGAGGAGAACATTGCGTTCGTATCAATTGGTGGGGGGGTTGATGAAGGTATTTACTCGCTGTTTGAGTCGACGACGGAGGAGGTTGCAGAAAGCGGGAATTTGGAGGTTTAGCTAAGCTCGGGCGGGCCAGGATAGGACCAATCAGCGGGCGGATATTTTAGCTCTTGCATTTTTCTACTCGCCGAACATAAATTTCTAGTCAAAACTTCACCTGGACATTCTGATCAGCCTCAATTTTCTTGCAAGTGTCGTTAAAAGCTCTTTTACCGAGAAAATACTTTGCTGTTTTCAGGATAATATTTATTCACAGTAAGAACCCGCACAATGCCTGGCAATACAACGCCAGGCTCAAAGCCGTCGAAGACAATGTCTTCCCGGCTCTTGACCATGAAGGTAACCAAATAACACTCCAATTTCCACATCTAGCAATATCTCATCTATCTTTTTCTTGTCTAGTTCATGCAACGCGCAGCCGCATCATCCAGCCCCGGTCTAGCCGAAGACCCGGAAACCCCATCCCCCAAACGCCAACGTCTATCCACCACAACCAGTGAACCAGCAACGACACCCAGGTCCATCTCCGACCTGGACGCCGTCAACGCCGCCCTCGCAGCCGAAGAACAGAAACGCGCAGAAGCAGTCGCGCGTCAAGCCGCTGAAGCAGGCGAGACTAATTGGGTGTTGGATTTCGAGGGCTCGACCGCACACACTGCTACCTCGCAGCCTATAATCGTTGCTGCTGATTCACTAGATGCCGAGGATCAAGAAGGTCGGAAGAGTTACGGTGGTTTCAAAAGCAAGAATAGGCGGATAGCAGTAAGTTTTCATTCATCCGGTAAGAAAATATTGGCTAATGTGGATATGTGTGCTGCCAGTTTGAGAATGTTGAGGAAGAACTTCCAACAGATCCGGATGAGCTCTCAGCATACAAAGCAGAAAAGAGAAGAAAAGCTGAAAAGAATGAAAGAAGAAGGGATAGGGAGATGCGGAAGGCGACTAGTATCTCCGGCGGAGGGAGGTCTGGGTTGAACGATCGAGATAAGATGAAGCATGGTGGGAAATCGGGGAAGAAGCGGTCTAAATGAGGTTTGAACACTGATTTTTAGAGCTAAGCTACTTCCTACGGGACGAGACGGGACTGAAGTAGAACGTGGCGCGCTTGTGAAGATGCATCCATGACTGAGACATGACTAATATACAAGGTCTATGAAGTGGACAAAACTGCCGTGGCTGTGAATAAATACAAAAGGCTCAGTGGACGAGTTACTGTCTAACGTGGGTATGCAGTCCGTATGTATCCGGCCCATCACCATCACCATCACCGTCATCAAAGACATCGGAATCATTATCGGTGAACTCGTCTCGATAAGATCTATTAGCGCGGGTTCCAACCATTTCGTCACCTTCAACATCAATATCGATGTTGTCCTCGTCAAATAATCCAAGGCGTGCTTCCTCATCGCGAGCCAGAGTTTTAGCGGCCGCATTGACATCGGGGTCATCTGAAAAGTCTTGATGGGGGCGTCCTGCAGCGTGGTCTTCTTGTATAGATCGTCGGATGCCAGCTCGTTCTTCGGCTTCGAGCTCTTTGGCACGAGCCAGTGTTCTGGCACATGTTAGCAATTATTTTTATAAACATCCCTCGATAACAAGAAAATCAATGCATACCTTCTATAAATATAAAAACCAGTGGCGACGCCGATGGAGACCGAAACAATTATACTAATGATATTGATCGCCTTGGAGCCAGCGCTCATTTCTTCATTGTTTTCCGATAGGATACGGATGCGGCTTCCAATAAACGCAGGCACCATGAACTTCGGTGATACAATAGCCGTAGCGAGGCCATAGCTCAGTGGTTTAACTGTATGGAATGTCGACACGGCGCCGTTACAAAACGAGTATGGCAACGGACAAAGTCGAATCATGCATAGAAGCTTGAGGCCGTCGTATTTGAGCGTCAATGCGAGCGCCGCGAATCGCTTGTTGTTCTCCATCATGCCTTTGACGAAGCCGGAAAGAACTGTCCGGGACACAATAAATGATAATGTTGACCCTACGATAGTAGCTGTTGCGTAAATGATCCATCTATGAGACAACAGATCAGCACGTGAAATCACAGATCACTATAGGTTCAAACGCACCCCCTCCAGAATCCAAAAAGAAAACCCGATATAGTTCCAAGTGTCGACCAACCCACAAGCGGAGGAAATGATACGATGATAATCGAGAGCCAGACAACGAAATAGGCCAACGGCGAGCGCTCCCATTTCTCAGCGACTGGTCCGAGCCAAATGAAGATTTTCCCAGCGAGAACCAAAGAAGCCACACCCAGAGCGCCTAGAAGAAGCGCGCCGGTGAAATATAGTATCTTCTGAACCAGAGTCATCTTCTCCCATCGATCCTTTGCTGTACGATATAGAAATTCAGCTTGGTTGAACATTCGATCCCGGAATGAGATGGCCTCCCCCATCGACAGGGGCCGCGAGCCTCGTCGCGATAAACCGGGGGATTGACTCCATGGCGGACGGACAGGGGAGAATAACGGAGATTGTTGGTCTTCAGGCTCTGAGACTGGAAGCGATAAAGCCCGGGCGGTGGAGCTGTAATCCGCAGGCATTGCACAGACGGCGGTGGAGTACCAGAATGGATGAAAAACACAAAAGAATGTGTTGGATGAGAGCTAATATCTAGCCCTCGCTGACAGTGCTGGTCATTGGCGGGTTGCAGTGTTGGGCAGGAGGTGGCCAACTAGATGACTGTTGTTGTTAGCTTAACAAGGTGTTTTCTGTCAGGGTGGTGAGGTATAAGTAGTATATACTCTGGAATCGCACGCAATGGCGAATGTAGCATACAGAGATCACGAATATCAAGAGACGGCGTTGATAACTTGATATGTCGTCGGAAGCTGAAGATGACAACAGCGTGCCAAGATGGTATGTAACATTACGTGGTTTGTTACATATGGCAACTATTCTTGCGTATCCATTGGCTGAACCGCTGTTTTCTAGGTATCCATTGGGTAAATTACATACAAGAGACGTCATGACATACGTAGTTGCCGTTTGTTTACTTCAAGGTACATTTTCTTTCATTTCCCCGTGTAAACCCTTTCTTATCCCGAGCTTTACATTGACACCGGTCTTTCGTCAAGGTACTCAGCCATACCCATGAAATGTCACTTACTTTAGGCGATCGCAGACGCTGCAGAGATCTCGAGGCTTGCGTTGGCGTCGAGATCAGCCCCCCACAGTCGCAAACGCCGGTGGGAGTCTCCGAAAGCTACATACCTATCAGCGAACGCATAAATCATATCAGTTACACAGACAAATCATTCCTGTGACTCGCTTGGATAGATATCTGGATGTCGACAATGCACTTGCGGAAATCTAAAGCCCTTGCGGATCGCTGTCTAATGACGGGACATATGAGGACAGAGTATACATAGTCCAATCATGCAATCATTCAATTCGATAGTTATTACTTGTGATCATTTCTTCAAAACAACATAGAATAACTAAGTCAGTTAGCTTAATCTGGAATCCGGTGATTGTCAACCTGAAACTGATCCATCTTGTATCAAATTCAAGCACTTAGCGGGTTCGACCTTGAGTCCTTAAATCCTCCATACAACGTGGACCTTACTAAGGCTCACCCGGGTTCCTCCCCCATCTTCTGCATCATCTTATTTATTTACTTGCGACCTCCTTCAACCTCCTCACACCTGCCCTTTATGCTTTGTTTCTATATAGCTCTTGTCTCTATATACTTTCATTCTTCCTTCATCTGCCCATTTGAAACATTACTGTGATAATCTGGATACGATGTGACTCTTGGCTTGCCCCTCTGCGTTTGTCTATCCTTGTGCACCTTCTTCCCCTCTACCAGCATAGAGGGAGACTATCTATTTTGTTTACAGATTTTTCTGATTTTGTCGCGTTTACTAGCATTCTGTTTGGATTTTGTCATCGTTATCTGTTTGCTGATATCAAATCCTGGAAACTGGCCTAGCTCATCAACAGACAACAGACGGAGGTCAGCATGGTGTCCGAAGAGCTGTTCGAGCTTTGTCAGCCAATCCTACAAAACACCGAGCTTGACGACGAGGAGCAAACTGAGCAGCTGGAGGACCTCCTCCGCTCCAATACTACTCTGACCGGAGCTTCCCTAGAAAATGCGGTTCTCGATATCTTATGGCGCCAGCGCAATCAGTCCAAGCCCGATGCATCGCCGCCCAGTCGACATACCGTTATTCGTCGCTCGTCTCCAGCGCCATGGCAAGTCGCACGCTCCGCAACGCCAATTTCATCTCCTTCGATGACCGGCACTAGCCCGGCAGGGCCTTCTGGCTTTCATCTGACACGAGCTGGTCTTTCACGTGGACCTCGTTCCTCGACCGCGTCTCCGTTCACCTCCCCGCGTCCATCTCCTCGCCTTGCATTTGCGCAACCGATACCACATTCGCCGAATCTCAATGCGTATGAGTTCTCTGATCAGAATTCTCCATCTTCGGAGTTATATGGCGACTTTGGCAGTGAGAGTAATGTCGATTGGTTAGTTGCAGACGATCAATTAAGTGTCACATCGTCTATCGGTGGGTTGAGCGCATCTGCGCCGGAATTTGTGCCGGACATGAGTCCTCATGATATTCTTCGCTCCGTATTGGGAGACAAAAAGACCAACGATGAAATTGAGGCGGCCCTCGAGGCCAACAGCTATGACCTTGGTGCTACAATTGCAGCACTCTCGGAAGATTCCAGGAAAGATGGCTCACAGAAGTCAGAAGAAAGTCGTGTACTCGTTGGGAAATCCACGACTGTAGACCACAGTCGTCCGTCGACTCCTTCCAACCAAGCACGCACCCCAGTGGTGTGCAAATATTGGCTTTCTACAGGTACATGCTTGCGGGCAGACTGTCGTTTCAGCCATGATTTGACGAATCATATTTGCAAGTAAGACTAGCACTAGTCCCATGCAAAAGTAACAATTGCTTACTGATTTCATAGATACTGGATGATGGGTAATTGTCTTGCCGGTGATGGGTGTCCGTTTTCGCATGATCCTACCAGTTTGGTAGGCAATCTGAGCCTTGTTGATGGAGCGGCAACTGCCCAATCCAACTTTCAGTTGGACAACAATCAAGAGGCCTTTCCAGCTTTGCAAACTGCTGTCCCCCCTGGTGAACCGCAGTGGTCAACCCAACATATGCGTAAGTACGCAAATCATGTTCTGCTGACCAACCCGGCTGGCAATACGTCGCCCTTGGTGGGCGGAAGAAGGAATGGTCCAAGTCGTCCTCAATCTCGACCGACCAGTCGCCATCAGCAACGCGACCTGAATCCATCACCCCTTTCGGTTGATGATCCCGAAGCTTTTCCAGCGCTGTCAGCCATGTCGGCAAAAGCTACGGGCAAGAAACACCATGGCAAGCGAGGAGGCCATAACAACAAGGAGACTGCGACAAGCTCTCTGGCTGATGTGGTGCGCATCTCTTCACCTGGACCAGGCAAAGGAAAGAACTCTAAGGCCGGTAAAGAGGTGAAGACCCGAGAACTGAGTGCCGCAGCTTTAGCTATACCAGCGCCACAGAACATTCCTTGGCTTGAAACTGGAGCTAGGGCCAATCAACAGTACATCCGGTATCGCACGGATGCCATTCGACATGGTACTGTGCGAAACAAGTTTTTGCAGAGGTGAGTTGACATTAGATAAAATGGTTAGTTCTGTGGTGTCTAACATATTTTAGTGCTGCACAAGCGTGGAACCGAAACGATGCTAGAGCGGCCAAGGCATTGTCACTGCGAGGCCAGGCCGAAAATGAGGCCATGCGTAGATGTCACCGAGAAGCAGCTCGACAGCTGTACGAAGAGCGCGAGCAGCACCTTGCAAATAGTGGCCTCAACGATGCCACTGAGGAGCTCTACGTTGATCTTCATGGCCTTCACCCCGAAGAAGCCGTCAAGTACCTGGACAAGATCCTAGTGAAGCACTCAACCGAAGATCGAATTCTTTATGCTATCACCGGGACAGGCCACCACTCCAAAAATGGGAAAGACAAAGTTGGCAAGGCAGTCAAAGTCTGGCTCAACGAGTTGAAATATGTCTTTCGTGAGTTCAGCGTACCTGGCGAACGTGGTGGCTATGTAGGTGGCGTCTTAGGGATTGACCCTACCAACTACGACAAAGAAGCTGCTGCGAAATGGCGCAGCGAGGTGGACGGCCAGACCGAGACGAACGACGAGCAGCCTGGGTTGTCGCTGGGAAAGGTTCAACTACTCAAGCGTGACGATACTAACGGCAAGTAAGCCATAAGCCATCGTTTGATGGCTAGTATGATCAATCTTTTTACTCGTTCTAATGTTTCATGAATCAACGAAAGCTATGATCTGGATACCCTGTGCGCCTGTAGGAGACTACTGCTATTTTCTGTGGCGCTGCTTTCGTGACTATTAGATCAAGTTGGATTAGACATCTCATCTCTGTTGACCAGATGTAGAATTATGAACTGAATAGTTATTGATTTTTGCTTATATGCCATCATATGAAATCATTCCGGCTCCTGTCCCTTCCACTGCTCTCTCAACCCATCAACATCCAACCCACAAGCCTCCGCCCTCCTCACAATACTCCTCGCCTTCTCCGCAACAGGAACATCAATCATCTTCCCATCCAGCGTCCAAGCCCCCTTACCGGCCTCGGCCGCTTTCGCATCCGCAATCACAACCCTAACCGCCCATTCCACTTCTTCTGCCTCTGGACTAAACACTCTCTGCACGACCCCCACCTGTGTCGGATGAATACACTGTTTCCCATTAAACCCCAGCCGTTTACCGGCTCTTGATTCTTCTTCCAGAACAGCAGTGCTGGAATCGGATTTGTACGCTGTGCAGACTAGGTCAATGGTTGAGGGGAGATCATGGGCCCTTGCAGCTGTGACTATAGCCGATCTCGCGAACAGAAACTCCGTCAACGACGGTGTACGCGTAAGACTGAGATCGAGCGCGAAATCCTCAGCGGCGAAGATGAGTCCTTGTAAGAGCGGGGTTGCTTTGCAGATTTCGTTGAGGTTGGTGATTGATTTTGCCGATTCGATGAGGGCTAGGATTGAGATTGGTGGGCGTTCTTTTTCTCTCGTGGTGGTGTGAGTGATTACGTCGGTGATAAAAGTCAGATCAGAGGCTGAATTGACTTTGGGGACGACTAGAGTCGTGAGGTTTGGGGATTGTAACTGTCATGTATACATCAGCATCCATCGCGTTCATGTCGCTGTATTGGAGAGAATGGAAAAAACGTACAACTTCAGTCAAATCAGCCAACGCCAATCCACTATCCACGGAATTGATTCGCACTGCCCGTTCACGTATCTGCGTCGGGGCAGGTTGATCAATGGCTCTCCGCACGAGTTGACGTGCCTCCGCCTTTTTGTGCGGAGTCACGCTGTCTTCGAGATCATAGGCGACGCAATCTGCGGCTAGGGAGCGTGATTTATCAAGAAATCTTTGGGATGAGCCGGGGACTGCGGTTTTTTTCTTTTCGTTAGGAAATCTTCACTTGGCGAATGGCCGGGCTTCAACATTGAAGGCTGTATAGCTTAACTATGAATAGAATGCGGGGAAAGCTGCTTGCTTACCGTAGAGCAGAGCTCGTCTGAGGTTGTTTCGAGCAGCTGAGGCCATGGTTTAATCACGGTAATATGCAATATGCAATATAAGCCACAGAATCAAATATGGTGAGAGGGTAATTAGTTCTTAATGTCGGGATGCTGTAGTTACCCCAGAATATGTAACCCCCAGTGATCGCGGGCCGGGCCATGTCGGCCACTGTATAGCTGACTCTTAAGAAACGCTGGAGTCATTGATGCATGCTTCCAATGTTATTGCCAACGATTTGGAATGATTAGCCCAGAAAATATTCACAGTTGGCCTTTTAAGTATCCTTCCTGTTCCTGAGTTTGGCCATAGAACAGTAACAATTCTGCCATCCTTGACCGCCCCAAATTGACACGCAACATCGATAAGCTTGCCTGGAAGCCGATAATAACAACACTCCAGTCACAACACAGCACCAACTCATCAAAAGAACTGCTCTTTCCCGGTGCCCACCATGGATAGTTTGCCTGCTCAAGGCGACCTGAATTGGCGCCTTAGTGCTCATCCGATTACCTTACTGTTCTTCCTAGGCTTCCGCATTGGTTAGTTTTCGATCATATGGCCGAACGAAGACAGAGAACTAACAATAAGCCCAGGAAGTTTACTGATGTACCTCTTCGGCGTCCTTTTTATCGATAACTTGTACATCCCCCTTCCACAAAACAGTGCTATTCAAGGAAAAAACCTATCTAACATGCCGGAAAAACAGTGTCCTCGTCTTCATAATAACCCTCCTCCTCCTCTCCGCCGACTTTTATTACCTCAAAAACATCGCTGGCCGCCGCTTGGTTGGTCTCCGCTGGTGGAATGAAGTAAACACTGCATCCGGCGACTCGCACTGGGTCTTTGAGAGCTCCGACCCCAGTGTACGTACCATTAATGCTACAGACAAACGGTTCTTCTGGTTGAGTCTGTACGCTACACCTGCACTGTGGATTGGGTTGGCCATATTGGCTATTGTGAGGTTGCAGAATGTGATCTGGTTGAGTTTGGTTGGTATGTACTACTATCTCCCTCTTTTTCCTGAGTTGGTTCGGTTGGGTTGGACGTTGGCTGATCTGGGTAGCGATCGCGCTCATTCTGACGATTACGAATACATTGGCGTTTTCAAGGTGTGATCGGTTCAGTCAGGCCGGTTCCTTTGCTAATAGCGCGTTGTCTGGAGGGATTGCGGGCAACCTTGCCTCTGGTCTTATTGGAAGGTTGTTCCGGTAGATGTCTCCCTATATCCATTCACTCTTCATATTTGCGTTATATTCATATATACCGGGTGTTTCTTATTCCGGTATGACTTCTACCCGTTTGTCTGAACGAGTTAGGCTTGTTATATTCCATAGTTACGTATCTATCTGTATAACAGTATCAATGAACTACGATTTTTATCTAATCATGGGGGAAAGAATCATATAATCGTCGTTGTCATTCGCCATCCATAGACGGCGCTAGGTATCTCCTGGATACTTATAAACATAAACATTTTAACTGTACAAAAAACTATTCATTAAAGTGCAGCCTGGCGAGAGCGCTCAAATGACGACACAGGCGGTGCCGAGTTGGGGTTAGGGTGATGCTTCTTCAGAGCCATGCTGACATTATATTCGAGATCAAGCTGAGCCTTGGGGTCGTCAGTCTTGGGCTTAAAGTCCACGACGAGATCATCCTTGACGGCAAACACGGAGTCGATCTTCAGATGAGGGTCGTCGCTGGGGTAGATCTGGTTGATGATTGTGGCGTAGTCGGGATGTGTGATCATGAGATGGATGTGTGCAGGACGCATGGGGGAGCGGTCCATGATATTAAGGAGGACACCGGCGGGGCCGTCGGTGGGCAGAGAGTATGGGGTTGGATGGTAGCAGTACCACCAGAACTCTCCCTTGGCATTTGAGGTGAATTTCCCGCGAAGATTGTTCTCGGTCTGTTCGGGATCTTGGAAGTCGTATTTGCCGTTGGCGGAGGCCTGCCAGATATCGAGGACCGCTCCCTCGATGGGCTTGCCGGTCTCCATGTCTTTGATGACACCGTGCATGTAGGTGACTTTCCCGTGGGGGTTAGCGTTCTGAATGATGCTGTCCCCGAGCTCGCGGAATGGAGCATTGGGCGACCAGAAGGGGCCGAGAATGACATTAGATGTGGGCGAGATTCCCTGTTCGGTGATGATCTTATTGGCGATTTCATCGACCAGCCTGTCATCTGATGAGCTGGCATCCTGTTTACACAAGGGCATTTTACTTACGACTCAAGGCCAATAACGTCGCAAACACGATGGCATTCGTTGCGAATGGGTGTGCTGATCTGACCAATCGAGTTGATGAATTCAACGCCGAGCATCCACTCGGCTGGGGTCAGTTCGACCTCACGAGCAAAGTCGTGAATGTGCTTGATCAATGATCCCAAAACCACGCGAGCACGCTCGGGAGTCTTGGGTCCCATGGCGTTGACAACGCTGGGAGTGAAGTTTGGATCGAATTGGCGAGTCGTCGACATGGTGGGTGGGGTATGTGGTTGGAAGGAAGTAGATGATGAAGATGATAGTTCCGGGGAAGTCTGGGAGGAAGAGGCAAGGATTAAATACAAGAGCGCTTCATGAATGCGAGCAAGACGGCAAAGCCTCTCGGCTACGCTGGTCGAGCAGCTTCATCTGAGATACAAAAAGAAATCCCGGTGGCAGCTGCCGTTGATGTTCGGCTCTCTGCCGGAGAAGCGCTTACCCGGTTTAGCTTCCCCGGATTCTTTGTTGGATGCCTTGCTGCCTGATCATCCCCAACTATTCCACACTTTCACAAATTTGAAATGCCAGAATATTTCTCCGTCTACTGTCCATATGCCGATTACTAATAACGTAGAAGATATAGTTATACGTGCTTATTTTGACTGATTCTTAAGCCAGGGCAGGTCAAAAATAGACCGTGGTACTGGCGACGGTGGCCGTCTCGATTTTTCCAACCTGTCTGCAATTATCCACGGATCTTCTTTTTCCAAGACCAGGCACTGAATAGTGATGCGCTTGGATAGAGTCCGTAGCCAATCGACAATATGGCCCAAAAGATCATACTGGGTTTGAGCTCGTTGCGCAAAGTCGCTGTACCACTCTTCTTGAGCGCCTCTCTTATCGCTGCTGAAAATTGATATGAATTGCACCCTCTGATCTGACGATGAAGAATGAAGGTCATTAATGACCCATGCCTGGCCCCCTGGTATAAGAGCAGACCAAGGGGAGTGGCGCGACATGGAACCTTCCGGTTCGAACGTAGTTCTAACATTGGATTGTTAGGTAGCCTCTCAAGAAATTGAAAGACTGCTCATAAACTTACTCCTTGTAATTGGTAAAAGCATATTCAAACGATCGTTGATCCATTTCGTTCTCAGAGACATCAAAAATAGTGATATCCATATTCGATTTCATAAAAAATGGAGATGGGCCGATCATGCTTCTATAGCATAAGTCCTGTATAGCATCAACACACTCGTCTGAAAACTCTTGAATGATTCGTTGAAATTCGGGGTGAAATTCCTTGTTTTCACGTTGGGGCTCTGAAATATTCTATTATTATCTTTTGAACTTCCTAAACCCAGTCAGAAAAGGCATACATACCTATAAACAGTAGAATCTTGTCACTATTCTCTTCTTCTTCTTCTTCTTTCCTTTTCTCTTTGCCCCAGAGAAGCCGCGGACAGTCCCCAAGCGCCCACAGCTTCCTTCGGAGACCCTCAAATAGACTATCTACCGGTGCATTTTCAATCCGAGCGCGGAAAGAGACCATCTTCATATTGGTCTCTGAGCCATATTTCGCCTGGGGTAAGTTATGCTGAGAAATATAAGCCATGGGGTACCAACAACCAGCGGGTCCACAGGCGATGCGCTCGTTGCGTCTTGCCTCTATTCTAGACTCCAAATAGAATAGGTCCTCTCTTCGTAATATAGAATCGTCCAAGTTGAATTTAGGCTTTACAGGATTCTGGAAGGCTGGGTGGTTAATTTGAGACTGCACAGTGACTGGAAGAAGATCCGATTCTTGTAGCTAAAAAGTCTCAGAAGACACTTGGTTTAGCTGGCTTGTGTAGACCGAGACCACGTTTGTTGCATATTTCCCCATCTCTGCTATCTGGTCCGCGATATTGTCTTGTGTATCTGGTTTCCAAAAGAACAAACCAATAAAGAATCGGTCTTCGGAAACTTTGTCTGGTTCAACCCATTCTCCACAAGCGTGTGACAATTGGGCCATGGCAGTGGAAGTGCTGAGGTAGGGGATAAATTCTGTCTCCCACTTGTCTTTGAAGACTGGTTGCATATCAATCTGAGAAGTAGACAACATAGTAGGGAACTGGAAGGAGATCATCTCGAGGACACTGTCAAAATGGAGGAGATCGGAGGGGAGAGCAAGCTGGATACAGCGGTTGAAGACGCTTTGGACATAACCCAACATCACGCTGAAGCCTAGGGAAAATTGAAATAGACTCCAACCACGGCCGCTATCCCACTGGATCAAAACAATAATTTGTTGACATGGCGAGTTGTCGACTATTGGGGCCCAGTACAGGCTTTGAAAACCAGGAATTGTCGAGACAAACTTGAGGGACTTCCGCCATAGTATCGATGCTGCCTGCGATGACTCCGAGACGTCGACCCCGGAGTGGAAAGTGAAATGGAGAATGCTAAGGACAGGATTAGCTAGAAGCAGGTCCGAGTAATAAGCGATGTTATTGAGACATGGTACGACATTCAGATACTTGAGGAACATCGCGAAGAGATGATGAAGAGTGAAGATAATCGGAATTGAATGAAATACCAAGCTAGAGAGTCGTCGAGTTATGCAGAAGACTTCCAGCCACGGCTACAGTCCTTCACCGCCTGATGCACGCCTATCTTTATGAAAGACCTTCATGATGCTCCATCTGGACCGGGCAAAAAAACCATTCCAACCCTCATCGACGAGAAGTCTCGGACTGAAGCAGGCCTAGAGACTATGACGGAGGAAGAGAAGAGTCCTTTTATGGCGATGCTGAGGTCGATGCTTAGGTTTCGACCAGAAGAAAGAGCTACAGCAGAACAGGTACTGCACTCAGAGTGGATGCCGCTCTAGAACAGAGCCGGACTCTCTCTAATTCTGCAAAGAATTGATATCAAATAGAGATCTTGGACCTATTTACGGGTAATGCGGAAAGATGGAAAGAAATTTGTTGCAGGGGTCCGGCTGTTTATTTCGTGCTTGACTTGAAAGAGCCGGTTTCCTCACTTCAGTAAGGTCAACAGTATACGGCCAGTGCAGGGTTAGGGTTTGATAGATCCTCTCTCGACCTCTACCTATTTGTAAATCCCCAAGCAGGAAATTAAGAACAGAGCATATGCAGGGGAAACAGCCTCGTGCAAAAGAAAAGAAAAACCGAAACCAAAAAAAAAGAAAAGAAAAAAAAACTGATACAAACGACCAATCAAGTTCAGATTGTAACCTGCTGTTACACCCGGGACGTTTAGGCTCGTGGGTGCCAGATTGAAATGCGGCGCTGTCAAGCCACTTTGTGACCTGTCTGTACTAGCGACCAGTCAGGTATAACTGTAACAACATGGATGATCTTATCGCTTGGAAAAGGGCGTGTCTCCGTTTGCGTTTTTTCTAACTACGTATTTGCCATAAGCGAGAAGAGGTCTGAGCCCCTTAAAAGCGCTCACTAGATGCAAGCGTAGGAGCAAAAGGCTACGTTTTAGTCCGGTCGTGTTTGAAATTCAGGTCGTTTCTTTGTTGGCTATCCTTGCGCTATAGCAGAACTCTACTTAATTCTAATGTTCCTTTTAATCTTATGCCTTAGATGCTTGCTGTATCAAATGTGGTACGAAACGAGTTTGGCACGAGCAGCGCTATGTGACAGGAAAATACTAGTATGTACTTCATACAGTCAAAAGTGGAGTCCAGCGAATCTTAGAATTTATGAAAGATATGTGAAAATCTTCCTAAAAGTAACACGCATGATTAAAGGGGCACTAGTTGTACTATTAGTCCAAGTGGGAAATGCCTCTTATCAAGGGAAAATAAAGCCAATTTTTATGATTCGACAGAACCCTTGTCACGACTCACCGCAAATTCGCAATAACATGTAGCCTCGTCTCTTATGAGGCTGTGAAGTTATCTAGGGTTAGGGTATCTGGGCAACTTTTGCAGCGCTCTGACAGTTGCGTATTTTCTTCTTCTATCATATATGACGGGGCTCTCTCCTCCCTAAATTTGCCACCTCTCTTCTCTTGTCCTCGCGTATAATCGCTGCCCCAAGGCAATGCCTGAACGGCGAGCCATCTTGACATTTAAGATACCATCAAAGCAACTAGCCCTCAAACAATCCATGGATGGCGTGAAGAAACGGAAGACGCGAGTTCGTTGGAAGGCTGGCGAAAAGGAGGGGCTGCTTCTTCTTCGTAAGCAGCATGCAAAAATGCCTCTGAGGGAGTTTCAAGAGGTTTGCTTTTCTTTTCATCGACCTTAAAAGTCATTTCGCTGTTTACATTGCAAACGAAACGGCTTACGCTTTTATAGAAATATTACCCGGACCGCACTGCTAAGACTTTGGGAGCGCTGATTCGTGTAAGTGTCTCTCAGGGCTCATTGCATGATTCCGTTTTTTTCCCTTGCAGCATTCTGATTAAATAATAACGGCTGAGCAGAAAATGACAAAAGAATCTGGTGAAGAAGAAGATGGAATGTCGAGCGGGGAGAAACATCCCGTAAGTCCTAGGCTTTCGTCTCTTCGAGACAATACTGCACAAGATCAGATTCTGACAATGGATGCAGTCCGAAAATCAGACAACGGCTCAGCCAAATCGCCCCCAGAAGAGGACCGCCTTTGAGTTTAGCGATAGTGAAGACGAAGAGTCGAGCTCAGATGAGCGAATTGAGGACATCAACCCTTCTGGTCTCCGTACTCCCAACAAGGTACAGATAGTACGCAGGAAAATACTTGAAAATCGACTGATTTCTTGAGGCTTGCAGTTTATCAAACTATCCTCCTCTACAGAAGCTCAGTCACAACCAGTTCGTCATGCTATAGAGCGACGAGATCCCATAGTCCGCTCTCAAATAACCGAAGCTTCGCAGATTCCGGAACCAGCTACGACGCTTTCATCCAGACCTAGAACTACTCCAGAAACTACCGCTGTGGGACAAGACATTAAGATCTTAGAGTCACAGCCAGAGTCTACTGATAAAAGTCCAATCCTTCACCAAACTTTTCCAGACCAACGTGATAAGTGCCTTGGAAACGAGATACATGTTGCATTTATTGAAAACATACAGCAGCCACAAACGCAGCTGGAGACTCCAAAACAAGAAATCTTCCCCGAGGCCATCAGCAGACAAAAATTTGCCAAGGATGTCACGGATATCTACGAAAAGCTTCGATCATTGTGTCACAGCGAAGAGTACTTGTTCTCCGTGACTAGTCAGACTCGGGCACAAAATTCAGATCTCCAGAAGGAGTATGATTTGATGAGAACCGAGAAGGATATGCAGATTGCGCGGCTCCAAGAAGAGGCTAAGTGCTGGCAGGTGGAAAGGGAACAATTGATAAATGAGAACACGCACCTGAAAAGGAAAGTGGAGAAGATGAAAGACCTGATTGACAGTTGAAACTTGAAAGGAGGTTTATGGCGTGATATGATACCTACCTAGGTAATGGGTCTGTAATGTCTAATGTACACTGGTAGGGCACCAGTCGTTTTGTGTCGCGAATATGGCAGTAGATGCTCACCTATGTCGGGAATGTTTACTGATCCCATGCCAGAGATTCAATCCATGATCTTCTAATTTGATTTCGGACAGAGGATCTAGAATATTCGCCACCTGGGCACTCACTCAGCTTAGGGTCTGGACGGAATCTCAAGATCATAACAAAAACCACCAACAGAGTTGAACAGACAGCAAACAGTGCCAAACACAACTAATGCCCAACAGAAAATGCCGAATAGCCAATGACAAGAATGTGGCAAAAAGAGAACAAAGAAAAATTTGTTAGTTAAGTTACTGGGCAGGGATTAATCACTAGGGGATTGCCTGGGTAGTTAGTTTTAGGGCTATTATTCGTTTAATTCCATGCGGCGCAGTCAAACGGCCGCCGCAGGACTTAGAGGGAGCTCTCGCTCCCCACCCGATGTGACATTGCTCTCGACTGAGTGCAAATGCCATCGTTTGGTGTCCGCGGTCCTGGAATCGACTGCGACGCTGCGTACACAAGAACACGAAACCGTGTGGCGCCGGCCAGGGGGAGGACACAGCCCGTTTCCTGCCCACTGTTACGTTAGCTGACAATTAACTATTTCTTTGTCTGCTCACTCTGTAGTCTCTAATGACATCATTCGGCGCCTGGCTTGTGTCTAGTTGCAGGGATTGATTATGCACTCCCTCGTGAGTCTCGTAGAAACGGAGAGGCTGCCTGGGTCACAGTTTCCGAGTATGCGTTTAAACGACTCTACAATCTAAATAACCTACACCGTATCAGAAACTATTGCAATGCGCTCACATTTTTGAACTAAAGTACGAGTACCAGCTACGAGGAAGCCAGCTAGACCCTTAGGTACCTCTATTTCGGGAATTACTACGTACCCCTATTAATTGGTAAACCTTTCTCTGCTAAAAGTGTGCAGCAATTGTTGTTAGGGACCCGTCCCATCACACTTGTTTCCTGCCAGTCCGTATCGTTTTGAGTAGAACAAGACCACTTTAGTAGAAATGGATGACGTAGAAAGGAGCCAACATTGAAGTCAAGAGGTATCCAGTTAAACTTCCATGAAAGTGGATTCAAATGTACAATTTGGTGATCGATACTGTCCAAGGAGTATGTTCAAGGGTACATGGACCGGACCGACGAGCATCGAGGCAGCTCTTGTGTCCAAATGCTCCTCGCCCGAGGTGAGTTTGAACACAAACGCGTACAGTCGTACTCTAGCAAGTTGGCTCCACTCTAGACATTTAGCGTCAGGGTCCTAAGAAGTCGCATGAAGTGGCAAGGGCTGCATGGCCAGGACATGGCGTCCATGCCCCAAAGTACCAAAGGTCCGATTCAACCGAACTATCTGCTCCACACTGTTCATTTGCTGTCCAAAGAGAACTGGTCCCAAACGAATACCCAACTACGCAGTGCACACTGATTGGGAAGATCCACTCATGTAGAGTCTAGACACTTTGTGTTCAAAGGGTTCTCAGGTACCCGTTTTGCATCAGAGGCAGATCAACCTGGACCGAAATTCGGGAGATACCTCCCTATGTTCAGCGGGACGCATTTTCGACACTCTGTGTTTAAACTGCGTCCAACTCGATTAATCTACACTCGGCGTTCAGAATTCCCCACTTTGGATAGGTCCCAATTACAACCCCAGTGTACATGTTAGAGTCCTGCCTCTGTACGTGATCGCGTTTGTGGTCAGAGCCATGTGTACGCTTCATCTCAGGCGGATTGAGTATCCAAGCTCTTCAACTGTTGTGTTGTCTTGAACGTTTGTCTATACTGTTTGACTATAAATACCTCAATATCTTCTGGTCAAATCATGACTTCTCTCTTTTTCCAGCACGACCAGGCTGTTTTATCACCTCTCGAGAATAGCACTGGAAACCGAGGTGTCAATCACGTTCTTGACAATGGATCAGCAGTTCACACCTTATCCAAACTACGCTCCGGCCCAGGTATGACTGCATCTTTATCGCTTTCCAAAACATAAGTCCTGAATGAGCAAAAGAAGTTGACTGAGTATGAAGGCTCTTCCGCTGAGCGCATCAACTTCAAATAACGCTCTTGGCAGGAAGCCTAGCTATGATCAACTTATCGAGCAGAACGAACAGCTTTCGAGAGAAAACTTTGCTTTGAAGCTAGAGCTGCTGTATGCTCAAAGCTGCCAAGTCAACGCAATGCTAGGAACCCAGTTTCAGGTGCCACCCGACCAAACAGCGCTGGAAAATCATATTAGAAGCTTGTATGAAGAGCAGGGCATGCTCAAGAACAAAGTCAAGGAGCAGGAGGCAACTATCAACCGCCTGGAACAGGAATTGAAGGATTTCAGGACTCAAGTTGGGATTGCACGATCATATCTCGATCTCGATGGACCGATGAGTGTATTCCGCTGGCAATAGAAATGCTCGCACAGTGTCCCCGTCATGATCACGAGAGATACAACGAAGCGAGTTCGACTCTTCTTTTATCTTGTCGAAGAGGACCTCGGCAGAAGAGTGGGAGATTACTGCTTTGATATCTGGAAACATTCATTCTTTCATTTGTTCCTTTCCCATATGATTTGTTATCTGATTCTCCAGTCATTCATTTAAATCTCTGAAGATTACACTTTTACGCAAAATCTAGTTAGTTGAGAATAGATTGTTCAAGTTCTGGCCTTAAGAACGTAGGGAGGTAGGGCAAGGGCAGAATTGCTGTTATGTAAGCACATGATTGGCCTTCGAGGATAGCCTCATCGCCATCAATATTCTTCTTCTTTCTTCATCTTAAGCTTAGTTGGTTCGTGTTTAGCTGCAACATTGAAAGGAGCCCACTTATTTGAACGATCTAAACACAGTGGCCACTTGATACCTCTTAAACATAAAAATGGGACCCACAAATTCGAACGCATTCAAAGCAAGGCCCACTTATTTGAACGCGTTTAAAGAGGATTGAACCAATTGAAGTGATTGAACAGTTTAAACATATACCCACTTATATTTGATCCAATGAAAGACATTGAAATGAGCCCACTTATTTGAACGGAGACCCACTTAATTCATGACCCAATCAGAATTTTGAAAGTGGTCCCACAAATTTGAACCAAGACCCACTTATTTAAACGCATGCAAAGAGAATTAAACCAATTGAAATGCTTAAACGGTTTAAACATATACCCACTTATACTTGATCCAATGAAAGACATACACACTGGACCCACTTATTTGAACAATAGTTTCAATATGTGATGTTTGTTGAAACTTGATGTTCAAATTCTCGTTTAATAGAGCCAGCCCATTTAAGGTTGGGTTTAAACAATACTCCATATTGTTTGTGTTCAAGTCATGCCTACGCTTCGTTTGAACGGAATCGCGCCCCGGGCACTTCAACGATTGTGCTTTGGGACACTCCTTGTGCATTTATGGCTATAAAAACTGCGATGTCGTCTGCCTAAACCACGGCATTCTCTCTTCTCCAAAACATTATCAGACTCCTTTTCGCGATCATCTTTTGTCACATACCGACCTGTAGTACCTCCAGACTGAAGTCTTATCGAGTATTCAGGAAACTATGGGTCGACCCCTCGCACATCAGGCCAATGCACCGGCCCAGGTATGACTGCACTCCCTAGTATCTGAAAAAAAAGTGATTAAGAATAATCTAGCTGATACGTCGAAAGGGACAGCCTACAAGTGAACAACTTATTGAAACGCTCCTCAGCAAGAAGCATGAGTGCAATGTGCTTAATCAACAGAATCAACAACTCATGCAAGATCTTTCTGCTTTGAGCATGCAGTTGCAGCGTATTTCGTTCAGCGGGACGGCTGACGCTCGATTTCAGACTGATAACGTCCAGATGCTCAACCTGCATAGAGAAGAGGAAAGGCTTCAGGAGGAAATCAAGAACCAAGAAGAAACAGTCGACCGTCTGAGAAAGGAATTGAACGAGTTGAAATCACAACTTCGGACTGCTTGAGCAGTTCTCGGCTCAAATTAGACTGTCAATGCAATGCAAGGTCCCAAGGTCCCTTTGGCGCTGATAAGAGAAGAACTGCAACTCGTACGGCATTCAATTGACGATTTGGAAACATGCATTGAAGCAAGTATTGTTCCTACAGTCTCTGGTCTATGGATGACGGATGAATGGTGGATTGATGTGGGAAAACGCTCATTTTTTTTCATTTGTGGCCTCTTACGTGACGTATTGCATGGTTTATATGATACCTAAATCATCCATTACCCTCATTTGTGGCTTTCATAATCTGTAATTCTGAGCAGCAAGCCATGCTACCCGATAAATGGCTCAACTACGTACACCAATGAACAATCCAGTCCCATTACTGATAATTAAGTGATGACGAGCTTGTTCTAAGCTATCCCAGTCAATTCGTCATTAGCCCTAATTACCATTCCCCAATAGGCAATTTTATGGCATCAATGAAGTTTCTCTACGCTATTTCACGCACTGGGTGGTGACCACATGTATGACCTCGATGACGCCCAATACACTTGTTATCACACTTGTTGGATCCATAATGGGCGTATAAAAAGTTCTGACCAGACATAAATGAACTTTTGATCAGCAAGTTACAGACAAGATGTTCCTAAAAACAGGAGGAATGAGCGTGCGGCGCTCTCGTCGAGCTATATAGTCATCGAAGAACGAACCATGCTTTCCGTCATTACTAGTACACGTTTGACAAGGCTGTGTTGACGTTACGCAAGCCAATCTGAGCAGATTCATTGCCCTCCATTGTGAGCATCTAGACGAATCGAGGCATATACCTATAGAAAGTGCCAGTGGTCGTACAAGCTGAGCTGCCTTCTGCTGGTTCCCGTCAGAACATACCTTGGAGTATACTGCCAATGTTGTTGATACTCTCAGTAGATAATCGAGTAAGCTGAATAAAGTATATGGCTCATTATTTAGGAAAGTGTTACTTTATACTTCCTTCCTACCTACGATATCCCTACACCTTCTCTGGCATGTCTCTGGTAAGGACTGGGGTTATATGGCTTTGACCATGAGCTTCCTTTCAGTGTTCTGAAGGTCTAGCTTCATGTGAGCTTCATGCAAGCCGGATTCTTATAATACTCATGATTTTACATCGGAAACATACAGACAAAAGAGGGCTGCTTTGGCGACACTCATCGAAGATCAGGCCCTCTAACAATATCATCAACAATCAAACAAAGCAATCGACCTCAGAAGGTGAGGGATGCGCAGGAACTCAGGCATCATTCAGGGAGATCTAAAAAAGGATACTTCTTTGGTTCAGTAATAAAAATTCCCCCAAGCAACTTGATCATCTCACACTTCTCATCCATAGTAATCGCATTATATATCAAGCTCACCGGTATCCTTCTGTTAGATACTTCAAATTTGTGAATCGCGAGCAACCAAAACCCCTCACCACTTGATGGCCATCCAATATAAATGCATCTATTACCCCTCAATATTTCATGAGGTTCGCTGAATTCGCTCGGTCTTTTACGGATGTCGTGCTTGCTTTCTCTCCATATTGCTCCCAGTTGGCGCACTTATAATAAGGAATTAGTAAACCATACATAAAACAAATATAACTTCAGGGTATTCTTTAGTCACACTTACACTTATTACAGAATATCTCTTCCTCATCAGAGGATTGGATTGGGTAGTCTTGTTTGAGTGATCCAAAGTCACCCCGCCCAGAGCGTAAAGACACAAATCTGTCTAGTCCCAGGAACTCAAACTCAGGCGCAAGAGCGTTTTGGAGAATGTATACGCCGCCCTTTTCGGGAAACCATATATAGTGGTGGATCCGGGGCTGTAAGAGGTCGAATATCGAGTTCTTTCCTCGGAGGGTTGGAGCTCAGATGGATCGGCGGATACTTCAGGATTGGACTGCATTCGTGGCGATGAACAATGTGCGCGACAGCAGCATGAAGGGTAGGTATTCGTGGAAAAGTACCATGTGAAATAGGACACCAAAAGAGTCGTGGTGATAAAGACTATTGTCGATGGCATTATGGCGACAATATTATTGCAACTACGTAGTATGTTTTTTGTCCAATTTGTTGAATGATCATTCATCAATTACAGTAAAGGTAGTGCGCAGGTTGACTGAGGAAACGCAGGTGCCTGAAATGATGGCTGGGAACAATCAGCTTTCCACATTCTGATGTCCTATATTAGTGTATTTGATGGTTAAACATTCGCGCAGAGTGTTGCTTCTTTGGTAGAGCAATACAATTTGGACGGCGTCGATTTTGATTGGGAATACATATGTACAGAATTGATACATATTTTCGGTCCTCCCTTATTGCATTGATGGTGGTTATGCTGTACTACGAGGATTTCCTGAAAGCTTTACAACAATTACCATTAGCACCTAATTGGATCAGGTATAAAGTACTTGTATTCATTTCGATCGTACGATAGACCTTACTCCTTCATGACCCCCGTTTTGAGGGACAGGGGTTGTGATTAAAAGATTATTATTAGGGCTTTTATTCGTCCGCTGAAAGTCTATGGCATATGCGGCGCAGTCAATTAGCCCTAACCATACCTAATCGGCTTGTAGTACGTAGATAGTTAGAATTAGTATAAATCAAATTTCTTTGTCTATAAAGCTCGCTTGTATCAATATGGCTAGTTTGAGGGGTCGAGTACAAATGCTGGCGCAACATCTCACTACTTAAGGCCATGAATGGTTTTACATGTGAGAAGTTGTAAACATGTTGCAGCGTTGTTTCTCTTGCCTGTGATAATCCACGTTACCGTCAATATCAGATTCATATCAAGGTCAGCTTAGATGGTTTTGAAAGAATGGTGAGTAATATGACATTGGGATGGTCAAAAAGAGCAGCATTATGTAGGAGGAAAATGTTATCACAAACTTGGAAATGAAATGGCATTAGAATCCAAGAATCTAAACCATATCAGGGAATTTTTTTAAACGGACAGCTATAAATAACTCGATATCCTTTTCTTAATCGATGGGTTATTCTCTTCTTCTTTTACTGCTAACACACCCGTCAGAGGACCTCGATTCCTTGCCGCCTTTTGCTTACCTACAAACAAAGCTTATAGGCTTAGATCTCAATCAATAATCCTTACTATGGATCAACAACTGACACATCAGGCCAATGCCCCGCGCTTGGTATGAGTGCATCTGATTACCCTCTGTATTTGGAGGGTCAATATTAAACCAAGCTAACCAGTCAAAGGTTCGTCGTCCAAGGAGAGCACGTATGGCAGCACTCCAGCGCATGAGGCTTGAACTACGAAATCAACAACTCGAACACCAGCGCATGAGGCTTGAACTACGAAAGCAACAACTCGAACAAGAAAACTCTGCTCTGAAACAGGAGCTGCAGCGTACTCAAAGGTCATTGATATTAGCTAAGGAAAAGCGAACAGCCGAGAGAGAATTTCATCAGGGTAACGAAGTTGATTTGCGAGAATTCATCGAGATCGTGGACAGAGCATTGGAAGTACCTACTTGAGGAGAGGACCCGCAATCCAAGAATGAGTATCGACAAACTGAGAGATGAGATGGGAACTTTCATGATGGTACATTTAAAGGAACGAACCATACTCGATATAAATTATGAGAGCGAGTTTTGGGATTCTGACAGCGAATCAATGGATGGACGCTAGATCTTGGAAAATTGATGGTCTTGCGAGTCCGTCTGGCTTTGATAATCTTGGAATGATGGAGCAAGTTACGAAGAGGGAGAATGGATTACTGATTTGTAATTTCACTAAATTATATTCAAATTTAGGTATGTTATTTCATCTTGAAATGAATGACTAGTCGTGTCGAAGATGTTAAAGGATGCAACTAGTTATTCAGAAGATCAAATGGGTTAACTGCTGTATGCTGTTCAACGTTCTCGCAATGATAGAGCCAAATTTTACAAAAAAAACGAATGGATTTGAGCTTGAACCATTCATTTTTGGGGTTTGTGGTCGAGTTAAAGTTTGTGTCATGTGGGATTGTCGGTTCTTCACAATTTCCTAAATGGGTATGTATCATGGATCCTTGAAGAATCACTGTATCACATCTCGCAAAAGAAAAAAGTCCAAGGGCATGTTTGTTGCACAATCCCGATAGCTTCATGGTTTATAAATCATTACGTTGACAGATAATCGATCATACAGCAGTATGCTCCGGCTCTTTCCCTGCTTCTGGCGCCCCTGAAGTCCCTCGCGTAGACGTATCAGTATTATCCTCTGTCCGCTCCGGCTCATGTCCCACAACTGAATCCGCTCGAGGATGCAAAGGAGGCTGATCTGGGGCATAAGCCGGCGGCGGCACCGGTATCGACGTATACGCCGGCGGACCCTCATCCCCATCCCGATTTTCGTTTCGCCTTATCCCCCGGTTATCATCGTATCTTCTTAATGGTAAATGATTCGTTGAATTCCCCGCATTCCCCGTGGACGCCCGTTGGGGTACATATCTCGACCGTCGTCGCAAGCAAAATGCGCAGAAGAAAAAGAATACGGCGACGCCGACGACGATAGGAGCGACTGCTGCTGCGACAGGGACGGAAGAGCGGTCATCGGTTTGATCTGTGGATTGACGGGGGTGTATAGTGTTCGGTGATGGAGATAGAGGTATATACGGAGGCATTTTGTTTCCAGGTTGATTTGTTGTCGTTCTAGGAGTTTTTGTATGTTTGGCGGGTGGTTATTCGTTCGTTAAATGAAATAGGTCTTTCAAGTTGATGTATAGTTACATCAATCAATGACTCCAATAGTGGTGCGCGATGAAAGAAGCGATCTCAGGTATACAGAATCTAAATAAATATTCAGAAGTATCTACGATACTCGACAGGCCGGTATAAAACCATGGTGGTCATCCTCTCAATCGTGGCAGTGTATCAGATGACATCAACCTATGAGATCTCTCGCAGATAACAAATCGCGAATAACCCAGCTGCGTATAAAATCTTAGAAGGAGTTGTGTACACAAATGACGAGTACATTCTGCCTATCGCAGTCTCTGATTCGATACGCTGCCCTGTCAGACATTGCCCCCACCTCCATTCCTCGGACTTTCATATCTTTTCCCATGATTTTGAAAAGCAGTATATTCAGCAAGCGTCCTTTGGGAGAGTTGTGCGTATTCAGAGAGTCTGTTACGTCGCGTATAACCTCAGGCCAGCGTATTTGGTAAGCACATCACCGTGGCTGTGCTCGAGCCAATCGACTTGTCGATCTACTGGTCCGTTAGCATTAAGCAGAGTTCTAGATAAGGTGCGTATTGGCTCTGCATCTTGCGTATATTTATTGACTTTGAGACTCTAACTACTCGACAGCTGTTAATAGAAGCCTGATTAAATTAACGGATGTACGGAGTACGGATATCTAATAAATGGGTTTTGTTAATATAACCTAATATACGCTCCCTAGGCTTACTGCCGATCAAGTGAAACATGCCCGGAAAAGGATCAGATAGATGAAAATATCTGCTGCAGCTACCATACCACGGGTCCTGCCGGTTAATCGGGCCAAATACCAGCAATATATATAATCGCCTAGATGCCTACATCAGATATTCAATCCATTGAATTCCTGCATATCGGCTATCGAGACTTCCCGACTGAACAATGAGGTTATCCCAATGGCTAACCAGCCTCACCCTCTCCACCGGCGTCACCGCTTCAAAAACCAACTACTCAACCTGGATGGCCGATAGCATCATCTCCCGTGGCCAGGGAATCGCCCCTGCGGATCCAACTTCATCCATTTATCTACAAATCGGGATCGTGCAATCCGCGCTACTCCGATTGATCGATTCGCCTGTCGCGTCGGAGAGCGCTAAACAGGATTATCGAGCGTATGTGCAACGAGGCAGTGAGAGTATTTTGAATGCATTGCTTAATGCGTCAAAGGATATTTTGTATCCGTTGGATCGGTTTTCGCTTGGTAGGGGGTTGGTGGCTGAGTATTTTGGTCATGAGGGTAACCAGACAGTCATTAAAGGTGCTTTGGATGCATTGAATGAGTCTATTAGCCTACAGCCGAGGAATCAATATGGTAAGACCTTTTAAGTTACCTAGGTAGTATCTTCTGCTTGCTGACATGAACAAGGCGGATTATGGTACTTCACCTACCCCAATTGGAGCTATCTAGATGGGATGTACTCTTACACCTCCTTCGCCTCCCTCTACACTTCTCAGTTCAACCCATCTGCTACGCCCGACACAACAGACGCCGTAATCTATCAGTTGGATTTGCTTTGGTCTCATTGCTACGACAACACCACCGGTCTGCTATTCCACGGCTACGACGCGTCCAAAACCGCTGTATGGGCAAACCCGGTAACCGGCGCGAGTCCCATTGTCTGGGGCCGATCGCTGGGATGGTATTTCCTGGCGCTAATTGATTGGCTTGACTTAAACTCCTTTCAGTCAGATTCATCTCAATGGAGGCATGTTCATCGGCGCTTTGTGGTTCTTGCAGACGCGATTGTTAGAGCAGTAGATCCTATTTCGGGGGCGTGGTGGCAGGTACTGAATTTTCCGGGACGCGAGGGAAACTATATCGAATCCAGCGGGAGTGCCATGTTTACCTATGGGTTGTATAAGGGTGTTAGACTGGGTTATCTATCTCCGTCCGGATATCGTGAGACAGCCGACAAAGCGTATGAGTATCTTGTCAATACGTTTGTGGTGGAGAATCAGAATGGGACTCTGGGCTGGAACGGGACTGTTTCGGTGTGCAGTTTGAATTCGACGGCGAGTTATGAGGTATTCTTTTTCTTTTCCTCCGAGTGTTTGTGTTTGCTAATGACTTGATAGTACTACGTGTCGCAGCCGGTGTTGTTTGATAGTGTGCATGGATCGGCGTCATTCGTTCTTGCGAGTGTAGAGAATGAGATACAGCTTATATCATAGCATGAGATGTACCAAATACTTCATATTGCATGTCACTGGAGTCCGAGTTTCTATTCCATGTTGATTGTTACAGAAGTTAAGCGTCGAACATCGTGGCCGAATTGGCAAAGTCAAATGGAACAGACATTCAAGTCTAAAGGCTAATAAAAGGTTCATCGACCGCTGGTGGTCAGCCGAGGAGTAAATTCTTGTAGGATTCTCTTTCTTGCCTAGGTTACTCTTCTGGTCCTGAGGCACGCTAGATAGGTCAAAGCATGCGGTGACCTATCCGGCTGGGGAAAGAGACAGCGGACTTGACGCCGCAACCTGGGGCTACCCACTACATCCACTGCCAGCAACTATCACAAACGACGGTTTAGCTTCCTGTCTATGTCCGCAAAATCGCAGATATACTCATCACAAGATCGGGTCACGACGGTCACGACGGTCACGACTCACGACAAACGTTGAGTTAATAGCAGCTGACGTGGAATTGGGCAGTGTTTGTTGGGGAACCTCGGACGATGTGGGAAGAAATGCCCACATTCGGCGATTTACTTCCTTCGGCCCATTCAACCAATCACATGTGAGATGGCATTGTGCCCTGTGACTGATCAGTCTTTGTCGCAGCCATGGTCAAACTATGACGAGGAGAACGTGTAGCCAAGTACGTACGTAAGCGTGAAAAAGCAGAAAAAGAAAAAAGAAAAGAGGCTAAAGCAAATACATATGCTTGAGTCATCAGCCACCACGGGTTTCGGCTCACGCCTTGGCAGATCGGGGACTGCCGAATAGGCGGTACTTGTAACTACGTGCTCACTAGCCGTCTTTCCGTCGAGCAGTCTCTGGTCAGTTATTGTGATGACTGCTTCTTATTCTGATCATGATATTATCAGGCGGTAATAATTAAGTCAATAGACAGCAAGCTCACTGAGTCATGAATCATGATGAATGACACGTTACTGAGCCGGAAAAAATATGAGAGAATGCGGGGGAACCAACCAGACGCTAGATGGAAAATCCGGGGAAGATGCCAGCCATTAAAACCAAGACTGAAAATTTTCCCCCTTTTGCCTCTTTCCAGGACCTTCGTCATACTCCGCTGGCCCGCTGGTCCAGACCTGACTCATCCCTGTAAGCAGGCTTGCATCGGCAGTTACGGCATCTTGGAGGGAGTTCCTGACTGATCCGTTGCTAAGCGACTGGTATGAAGCACGTAATTTGTATGATGCGACTTCTCATGCAAATCTCGAATCAGTTGTGCCGAGTCCGTCACATTCTCAGATTTGTTATGTGACTTGAGTGAATTGCACTGGGCCAACCGCAGGGCATGGTCGTGGCATGTTCTGTATGTACTCTCTACGTCAGCGCTGCTAGGATTGCAAAGAACAAAAGGACGAAAGAGGGTGCGAATGGCGAATTTCCATTACCCCCAGGAAACTCGCTGGTTGGCTGTCGGCGGCAATTTCTGTTACGTTTCGGTGGTCCGCTTGGCGTGAAAAAGTTTTCCCTCAAAGGACGAGCCGGTCAGATGACTTGGCCGGTCGCTTAAAGCAGCAACCGTCCCCTGCATAGCCCGCCTGCAAGAGGCAATTTCTGCCTGCTGCTTTTAGCTGCCTTCGACGACGTGCGACGACGACAACCAGACTCATCAGTTTGTAATATTACGCCTTCTCCACACGTTGGCCGTGTGACTTGCCCAGATGGTACCTGAAAGAGCCACCTTGTTTTCACGATGGTGCAATTCTTTCCTCGGTGGACCCCGGTACCTCCCTGGACTATATAACCCCCTTCCCCCCGGACCCCTACCAGCTACCCTGATCCAGACATCTACACCTGAACAATAATATCTCTCTGAGCGGCGTCTACGCTACAACTACGTGCATCTTGAAACTGATCTCTGATCTATTCACTACCACCTATACATACAACTACTCATACAATGTCAGCTCGCTCCGCTGCATACTTGGTCGTTGAGCCGCACCCATCGGTGCCCAGCACACGCCGACCAGCCATACACACCTCAAGGGGAGGCGCCGGCAACGTCATCTCCCTCCGCAACACCAAAACCACCGACTCCCTAACCGCCACGGGTCCTGCATCCCTGACCCGGCTCGACTCCAGGGCTCCCACGACCTTCAAGTCCGGCCGCGGTGGCGCCGGCAATGTCCACAGCAGCAGCGAACGCGCCATCTTCAGTTTCGATGAGGAACTAGAGCGTGAGATGCGTCGCGAAAAGGAGATTGCTCCTGTCTTCCATGTCGGTCGGGGCGGTGCCGGCAACCTGATCTTCAACAGCGAGAGGAGGTCATCAGTTTATGCCCTGGAACGTCGCGAGTCCAGCACCAGCTCATCCAGCAACGAGTCCCTGGCTGATCGCGCAAAGGACAAAGCCCGTCAGAGCTTGGAGCGCACTTGGAGCCGACTCACTGGTGGCCATTAATAGACCAGTCTACTTTCTTTCTATCAACAAATTTTACGACATCACGACCACCAAAAAGTTTTTCCTCTCATTGTTTGAATCTCAATCCACGGCGCATTTTGAGTCATTAGCGAGGTCATAGGAGACGTGGGCAATCCGGGCATAACGACAAAAAAAGTTTATTATTATTTATTTTTTCATTACGATCTATTATTATCATCATCATGGCTGCAGCGAAGCGTTCTCGGATGAATCCTTCGTATAGCATTATACCCTCTTCCGGTTTGGGAGTTTGACTACTCTTTTGTTCTGCTTTCTGATATGACCTGTCTCTTGTATGATTACGAATTTCTTAATTCCTTCTTCTTCTTCTCTTACCAAGGGAATGGATGTGAACGTAAGTAGGACGTGTAATATTGTGTATTATACTGTGTCTAACTAGGAAGAAAACTCAGACATAGGTGTCCATACAAAATATAGTGTAGATATGTATGCACTAGCTTAGTAAGAAGCTTCTTAGTAATCATATAAGCAAGAGGATATTAACTACTAATAAGATCCTTAAAGTGTGAGGCTCCGGGAACGACTCTACGCCTCACCTACGGGATATGGGCTATCTACAATAGATACGGGCCGAGACATCTTCAGATAGGCCATCTTCATTTTCCGCGACCCCCTGTCGGCCGGAAAGGGAAGACGTTTTCGCGGTTGTCCTGAACTCCTGACTCCAAATCTTCGTCTGACCACAAGCCGAACTCCAACACAAACGGGCTCCTTGTGGTAATTTCATCTTGCACGATTTGATATGCCCAATGTGTCAGGTCAACGAGGTAGCTATATAGATCAGTTAGGCCTGATTTGATCAAGTGTGGTGGTGAAATTTTGAACTCACAGCGTGTCGGAGACCCAGTCATACCGCAAAAAGCTCAAATCAGCTGTTCTCAACACTCGGTCCTTATCTGCCATAGTTTCGAGAATCTTGGCAAGTTGGAATCTGATGCTGTGGCGTTCTTGATGTGATAGTCTATTCCGAATCTTGCTAACATCTTCTCCGCGAACGCATTCCAAGACCGTAAAGTAAACTTGGCCTTCCGGATATGGCATCCATCGCAGCTGTTTGTGCTTGCTGACTTCTAAGAATTTGGGCCCGTGGCCAATGCCATGTATCACTTTGTACAAACTGGCTTCAAAGAGGACGTGCCGTTCGCCAATTCTTTGGGTCTCCCGGACATCTTCTACCAATGGGAAGTTCTTAGGGTTCAAGCTGTCGATATAGGTTTAGCTATGCAAATATAGTAGCTCGCAAGGAAATAACGTACTCGCATCTGATCTTCAACATCACTTCGATGTCTCTATTCAGCCACTGCGCCAATGTCAAGGCATGTCTTTGGGCTAGTACATCATCGACCCATTCGCTAAGCTGGGTTTTGACCTTGAATTTGTCCTCGCCCATACTGAATTCTCGTCCCTCCCAGTCATAGATCCAGCCATTGTTGCCAGACATCTTCGAGAAGGAAGTGATTCAGAGTTTGACGTATGGAAAGAAGTGGGAAATCAGGAAATGGGGATCTGTCGTAGATAAGATTTTTTAAAGTGAATTGATGGAGAAGTTTGGATACCTCTAGAAACCAGAATAGTTGAGAAGAGGATAGATGGACAAGCTGATGAGGATCTCGGAGAAAGCGAGTTGATCGTATTTATATCAAGGTTTGGAGCTCGTTGCAGCCTTCTAGGCCGTAATGCCTATTCAAGGCCACAATGATTTATTGAAACTTTATGAGTTCATTGTTTACTGCGAAATGTATGGATGGTTCTGTTTGGTGCCTACCGTGGAAAATCATATTGTCATTTCACCTAAATTAGGTCACTTCATGTGGATTGTAATTTGTTCATGTTTGTTTCTATTAGAGGTTTTATTAAGTGATTTATTCGTCAGAGAACTTAATGACCCAGCCCAATCGAGGTTCAACATGTGAATACCTGGAGCTCGAGAGTAGACCCGTCATCGGAACTCACTATGGGCTACAAACAATAGTTTAGAGAACAAATGATAATATCGTGTTATCTCAATAAAATGTATGTTCAAAGATACCTAGGTAGAAACGAACGTCTGCACAAATAGTCAATAGCGAGGTTTCTCAATATATTAATACACTCACAAGTATTGATTTAGGTAAGCTCAGACGCTTTCATTGAAGGCATATGAGTTATAAGGTTCTCTTTGCAATACTAAATCTATTGATGATGTTGTTACGCCGCTTTGCCTCCTGCTCAATGCTATATTAGCTTATTGTTCGGCGGTAGAATAGACATTGAAATGTCTGCCAGCGTAGAAGGTTCCATTGCCAGTTTCTGAGGATATATAAAGCCGAGGTCTACTTCTCCAGGAAGACTTGCAACATCTTCTTTAACAATATTTGAAGAAACTGATTACAGCGCAAAAGCTGGACTTTTGCTGTTTCCTTACCTTATTATCTTCATAGTCACTATCATAACACTCTTTACCATCTTCTCTGACCCTTTGCAATGTCACCAAAGACACCGTCCAAGAAAATCACGGGTACCAATCTGCAATTTCTTGAGATGGCCCTCCCTCCATTGAGAGTAGACACAAACTATGCCACCAAAAGACCGAGCCTGTTCAGGCACGTCCTGATCAGCAACCAGATCAAACACTGGCAGAATTTCATCCCCGAAGTCCGTACCACAATCGCAGGGCACATCGGTTCAGCTACCGGGTCCTCGCCAGTCCCTCCAGTTCTACAGGACTTTCATTTTGTGGGTAATGAGCTGGGACTCCAATCCCGATACATTGAATATGTATCGAATGTAATGAACGGTATTTTCCTGTCAGTGAGTCTGGGTATAAGCATTGCAGATGCACAATGCGGCGTCCCTCATGTCAAGAGCAAAGCGAAACCTTTCGGCAACTTGAGTCCAGACATGGTATTCATTTCAGACTCGAACCACGAGATTCGCGTGGTTGGAGAGGTGAAAACTTTTTGGACCTTTTCCAATAAAAAAGCGGAACCCTGGGAAGACTTTCTAGCAACAAAATTTGGTAAGCTCTGCAAGGAAACTATGTGTGTATAATCAGATACAAGATTATTAATAGCGTGATATAGGTCAGATAGGGGTCTACATGGACCAATACAATTGTCGCTATGGATTCTTTACGACATACAACAAGACGTGGTTATTGAAGAGGACCGGGCCACAAAGTTTCCTTTACTCGGGAGCTATGGAACACAGGGACATCGCTACAACGATGAGTATCAGTGTCAGGCAGGCATTTCTTTACTTGGGACTTAAAGCTGCTGATCGAAATGAATCCATTTACGCAGATAGCCCTGGCAACCGGTTGGTAAGGAAACGAGTGATTCCGATGATGTGCCCCTGTACCAGCTAACTTTGTTATCTAGATGGTTCAAGACCGTAAACCCCAAAAGACAAAAAATGTGAAGGGTGATTCGCAGAGAAAGAGGAAGAGGGCGAGAGTGGATATTGGAGATGCAGAAGTAGACGTTGGCTTTAAGAAAAAACCACCTGTGGATGGATGACACAGTTCACTAGGCGTGAATGACTGTCTAGACTCTAGACCCTACATCGTGAGTGGATCGAATCCACTGGAAAATTCTCACGCGCAAAATCTCTGAGAGTTACTCGATTAGGCAGGTCGGTTCACACTGAAAGTCTAAACCCTCATTTGGGGCGATTCTTCCTCGCCGAGCTCCGCCATAGAGTTTTACACGTCCACGAGATGTTATTCGCAGTTCTTATTGCTCCGTTCATTGTTGATGTTGTTGATGCTGTGTGCCATGTATTTTGGCGTATGATTGGTAGATTTTGTCCGATATTTAGCTTCTTGGTATGCACGAATCTATGCACGCCACGATCGACAGGCTAACCTCCAAGGTAATGATACTACATATGTAGCCACAGGGTTTCTGCATGCTTAGATCGCTTATGCTGCGTACTTTTTGCACGAAGCATTTGCCATGGTGAATGTTCACGCTGCCTTCCAATGCTCGGGACTGCATCCGACTGTGTCAGACCGAGTAAGTAGCTCACATGTCTCTATAGAACATCGCAACGCAACCTTTTCTTTCTTCTTGTGTCTGGTTTCATAGAGCTTTCCCAATTTCATCACATCATGCGAAATGCCATTCTTCCATCATAAGAAATAGTCCACAACCCTGTACATAGTCGAAATACCCCAATGTAGAATAGCGCAGTCAGGCACGGCTATTCTGCCATTCCACACCGCCCAGAATGAATGGGGATGAGCTTATCGTTCTGCTTCGACAATTTACGTTGAAACCTCAAATAGAACGAGCTTGACACAACGACACGCCGCTACAATAGTTACCTAGGTACCCGGCACATATATCTTAAGCACCAGGACCTTGACGATTTGCGACTATTGAACTATATTGATATTCTCCAACTGATCGAGCGCGCTCTCAAGCGCAATACTATCAACGAACTCCAACCACCCTCTCGAGAGGAGTAGCTCTCAATCACAATGCCGAAATATAAGTCCCCCTCCTCCCTATCATACTTGCTATAGTGATTCAAAGCTGACGGTTCTTTGCACTCTTCTGTAGGGTTCTTTCCTTCTAACCGCTAATAGTCAACTTTTCATATCCACTAACGCGACACTTTTTTTTCTGAAAACAGGCGACTACTGCGATGTCTACCTCACGCACGACTCAATGAGCGTACGCAAAGCACATAATGCCGGTCGAAATCATATCCGTAATGTGGTCGATTACTACCAACGTGCGCCCTTTCTCCCCTTCCATCTAACAGCCCAACCCAAACACTCTGACACACACTTGCGTTATAGAAATCGGACATGAAAAAGCGCAATCGGTAATCGATTCAATTACGAGTTCATATGCGGCGGAGGGACAGGCGAATCCATTGTTACAACATCCTGGTGCGCCCGGATCGTTTCCGCCGCCGCCGTTTGGGTTACCTGGTCTGTTCATTCAGGGAGCAGTGTGTGAAAGAGGTGATTGACTGATGATATATCCAGGCCGACCAGGTCAAATGCCACCTCCACCATTCGGCATTCCGCCTCCAGGTGCTCCCGGTGGATTACCTCGTACGTTTCCCTCTCGACTCGACTCGACTCGACTCTAATATCAGTCCTTTCTTTTGACTAACATCTCATGTTTAATACTCAGCACCAGGAGGCCGCGGCATGCCCCCCTTCCAACCCCCTTTCCCTATCCCCGGCCAACAACAACCACCCCCCGGCGCTGCTGGTCCTGCCCCATCCTTACCAGCAGGTATGCCCCCCTTACCAGGCGGATTACCATTCCCGCCTCCCGGTGGTCTGCCAGCAAACTTTCCGCCTCCGCCTGGATTTCCTGGTGCTCCTGGCGGTCCTCCTCCTCCTGGCGGTTCGAGTATATCGCAGCCTCCTCCTGCGGGTGGATTTCCGCCTGGTCCACCTGGTGGAGGGTATCGGCCTCCCGGGATGGATCGATGATGTATCATATATGCACAGTATAGCAAACAGAAAAATTGGATTGAATGGTCGTTATGTGTAATAATATATGAAAATGAGGAGTTAATGGAGCAAAAAGTATAGTTACTATTTTACAAGATGCCTGTATACACTTCTACACACTTAAGTGAAATGAAATAAAATAAATTCGGGCAATTCAATTGTTACAACGCAAACCAGCCCAGGGCCCCGGCCTTGAAAGCAACCTTGGAATAAAGCAACAGAGTGATTTTATACATGCGCATACTCAATCCAAAAGCGAGCCGAAAATAGATAAACGCCGGTATCCCATAGAGTAAAGCCGATGTCCTATAAAGGCACCATTACAAGGGACAATAAAAATGACGTTTCGAATGAGTCCCCTTGATGGGAAAGAAAGAAATGCCAAATTGAAAAACCCCCCGATAATGAGATAAGCCAGATCCCGCACATGCTGTGTTCTAATATAGAAGAGTCAAAAAAGTCGAAGATAAGAGATAAATGAAGCGAATATAAACGCCTGGTATATCCATAGACGAGGATGAAAGGGTTGTAGAAAGAGAAAGAAAGGAAGAGAGTGATACTTGAAGGCAAGAGAAGAAAACGTTAACAAACGGCCGGAAATGTATAATATGACATGTCTTCATCATAAACAGACAAACAAGCTTTTTATCCGCAAGGCCAGGCTAATGATCGTAGCCAGCGCCTCTTTGCCATGGACTGGCGTTGTTTTGTTGTCGATAATTCTGCATGGCTAATGCAGATGAAGGATTGAAATCTCCAATCTGTGCCGGCGATCGACTCCGGCCAATATCATGTCCGTACCCGTTTTGTTCGTACGACGGTGGTGCATGGCTAGGGAATAAAGGCACTGCTGGATCGATGGGTGACGGAGGTGCCCTGTTGACATCCTGTGATCGATGGTTTATACTGGCACCATTACCACTTGAAATAGAATGAGACTCTTCCTCGTAGACTGGGTGGTAGGCCGTCGATTTGAGTTCCATTTCGCCACCTCCGCGAGCCGTGTTGGCTAAAGCATCTAATTCCGTGTTGAGCGCAGTATTGCTCTTGATGAATGAACCCCGGTCATCGCGCATCGGTTGGTACCGCATGTCTGGGTTCTTGGAGACAATGGCGTATATAGAGGCGATCAAAACCAAAATCAACATAACCAACGCGAAAACAGCGTTGTAGACGAAAAAGACAATGCCCATGACACCCGTAACCATTCCCTATCAAAGTTAGAATAAATCCTCTGAAAGTTTAGGGGTTAACTTACTGGTTGATTAAACACGTTGCTAAAGACAAGTAAGAAAATAGCGTTCAAAAAGTTGCAAGCGGCAATAGAAATGTTGAAGATGTTGGTTCTCTTGTCCATCCAGGGGCGAATGACACTGACGGCAACCAAGAAAGCAGCCTCGATGACCAGGAAAGCAACAGCTTGGACAACTCCTGACTTTTGTCCAAAGGCAATAAACATGCCCTTGATAAGCAGATAGCCGAGCACAGGAATAACAAAGTAGTATGACGTGGCCCTGTACTGGACGTACAAGAAGCCCCACTTGTTCAAGCAAGCTGGGTCGGAGTAGAGAATATAGGCTGGATTCTTATGCATGGCAATAGACCGCCTCGCAAGTGTAATGACCTTGACAGCTGCCCAACCAAGCACTATTGCCATCGACACAAACATGAGCACAGCAAGAATGACTTCAGCCGCCGAATCACGTTTAGTCAACTCCCAAAGGCAGAGGACACACATCTGAGCCCAGCCAATAAGTGTGAGACGAAAGAGAATACCACGCATGACAATCTTCCATCCGTTTCGGAAGTCCTGGAACTTGTCACTCGGCATTTTGTTGTACTTGACCAACAACTCGCAAATACCTTTGAATGCCGAAACTCCAATCATGACCAAGGCGACAAAAACGACGAACCAGATGAGACCAGTCAAAAAGATGTTGGTTGCTTCGATATCAGCTTTGAAGCCGACTCGCTCGATACCGGATACTGTCACCGTTGTGCCTGTACCAGTGGCTCTCTTTCCGAGATAATTGAGACCGCGGCGGTAAAGGTCCAGCCCCGTGTCAAGCGATCGCTTTTGAACTACCACTGATGTAGTGTCCAAATTTGCCAAGAGCGTGCTCGCAGTTCCGCCAGTAGCTCGTTGGTACCATGTCGCAATCTTCTGCAAAAAGTCAACCTGGATCAGACCCATGCTCCACTGGAAATTCTGTGTCCACGACGCAACGATGGGAGGTATGTGAACAGCCGTCTCGCCGATCATAGCCTGAGCCTGGAAGAAGCCGAAAAGAGACAGTGCATTAGCAGCGACGTGTGCAGCGGTGTTTGAGTGACCCAGTCCGGAGGTAATGGCCGAAGCCACGAGACCAAGACCTGCGATAACAGCCACGACCCATTCGACGGCCTTTTGATGGACTGTTTGGCTGTTTGTAAGATTGGCTGACAAACAAGCGACTGTCTCGCCGGTATCTGTGGAGTTGATGTATACTTTGACCTGACCATCCAGATCAGGGACATTGAAAGCGATGCCGGGAATAGCTTTGACCACAGAGTCAGAAACCTGAATGGTGGTGTCGATTGGGATAGGACCGGTTTGCATGGGACATAGTCCATCCAATTTCAGGTCACAAGGAATGAGCTTCTGTCTTAGTGCTTGGAAGCCGTAGGCGGTAACTACGACTTCTGCCGTGACATTTCCGGATATCGACGAAATACCGTTAATATTAATAGCAAGCGTATTATTGTCAGGGGTGAAGGTGACTTGGAACAGAGATGCTGAAAAGTTCGAGTTTTCCATACATTCTGTTAACGATGTCGACTGGAGGAGCCGAATGGCTGAGGCGAAGGGCGAGAAGGCCACAACAGCCACGAGGTACGAGAGACTTGAGGATAACCGCATCTTGTGACTGACAAGCACGGAGAGGATATGTTTGAAGAATCAATCGAGAGTAAGTTGATAAGATATGACGCGGGGAAAGATGTCAATCGATGGACACTCCAGAGCGTCGAGGTGAAGAAGATAAAGTGGCCGAAAACGGAAGGTCGTAGGATTGACGATAAGTTGGGACCGGCAGGGTCACTTCCTAGAAATCGGCTGTGGGGTGAACGATTCCCTTCGTTGCGTCACCATCGGATTTGGCCCAAGGCACGTACTGCGTAGAATGTTACGATGTCGCGACGTGGTAAGGAGACCGATGAAGTTGTTCGTTAGGGGTAGTTGCGATCGTCCGGAGATGTAGAATTCAACAATTGCTGTTCTTGACTTCCCGAAACAATGGCGGCTGTGGTTTTTTGGTTTCCCTCAAAGAGCGAGCGACTGTATAGAGGGGGGGATGCCTTGCGTTTTTGCTTTGTCGTTCGTAGTCACGACGACAATGGGAGAAAGAATGTAACTAGTGGGATCGAGCGGCGAAGGCAGCCAGCAGCGTTGAAGCTAAAAAACGAAACAAGGAGAAACGGGGGAAAAGTGGTAAGAGGAAGAAAAGATAAAAAGAAGAAGAAGAAGGTCGGATGAATACCAAACGAAGGTCGAGTGTCGAATGTCGAAGGGGTTGGTTGCAGTAATTTAGATGGCCTGGAAGGGAGATCGGGAGGGGGCAGTCTCAGTCTCTAATTAGACCCAGAGTAAGCGCCCTTGGTGAGACTAGGCGCTAGGCCTGATGCGGCAGCCCAGACAGGGCAGATGACGCCCGGGATCACCAGCCCAGGAGACGCGGCCAGCTGATTGGCTGCGAGAGAGCCAAGGTACGGGGTAATTACGGATGGCTTCGTTGACTCGTTGACAAGCAGTTGTTGAAGAACTGTTCTTTTCTTTACTGATCGTCTGTTCGTTATATGACTGACAATAACAGAGAAAGAGAAAGCGTGACTGGCCAAGGAACCATTTCGGAAGGACTGGTGACGTGACACGATGGTCATTCATTTAACTCTACACACAGTAAGTGTACTCCGTACACTGTATATATTTGTTAGAGGTAACGCGCGGCCCCGGTCGGCAGCCAACGGCATTTCGTGGTCTGCCCAGCTGGTGGGTCATTGTCCTTCCTGCTGTCGGATCTGCAGAGCCATATGTTAACTACGGCACAATGACATAGATTACCTAAGACGTACGAGTGAATGCACAGATCTGAGTACAATATAGATGGCTGGAATAATCATAAGGTCAAGTCTCAACGGTGGACTTTCATAGCCGCCCTGGTTCCCCTTTCGTCCCATCCAAGAGTCCAAGACTGTCTCGTAATTGCTCAGCCACCACCCTGCGTAAACGTATCCGCACATCTAGTAGCATATCCATATGGAGTAACTCTATAATCCAGACGACGTGTTACGTTTGAGATTTGTCTCAACTGTTTAGCAGTCCAAGTCTCCAAGACTCTATGCTAAGAACACACCTGCTTGGCACTGCACTGCCCTTTCGGCTGAGTTGGCTCGGACAGTTAACTAATTGTGCAGCCTGGAATCTGGATAATGTGATAAGATCGCCAAGTATGGCGTAAAGTCTCTTGTACCCACCGTTTGGAGAGAACGGAGAATGGTTCAGGGGATGCTAACCAAGATTGAACATAGGATCTTACCTGTTGCAATCTTCAAGGCATCGGTTGCACTCGCCACTTGAACTTCCTTGTTACTATTTTTGTCGAGACAGTCCGAAGACTCCGAACTGTTTTACCTTAAGGCAACCACGGAAATTCACGTGACGACTTGCAGGGTTAGCCCTAAGCTGTCCATCCGTCTTACATGAAGCGCAGCAGCAACGACGTAACTGGATCAGCTTGAGTAAATACATTCTACCTCCGTGGTTAAGTATTTGTGTGCTTCAAAACCAGAATTTGACCACGGATCGAGAGACCTATTCGAACTTACGCCAGTGTCCTCTTGCTACATGTGAAGATGCACTGCTATCACGTCGCCTGCGCAAAGCCTACGCGGACGTGTGATCTAAATTGGGTCGACCGTTGATTCTTCCGTGCTCGTATCGTCTTAGAGAATACCAGAGGCCAGTTGATAGCAAAAACTGATCATCATCAGTCAGGGAGCAGCATGGGGCTCGTATCGTATCACCAGGTCATTTGGCTATCAGTACGATGATTTCTTATAATGGCCATCCACAACAACGTCTGTTCCTGTTGAGCAGGCTGCTTGTTTATAGGCGGTCGAGTGTACAAATCGACCCGTTGTGGACTGCTGTCGAGCTTCCAGTCCGTCGTCCAGATGGGTGATCTTCTCTTGACCTAAAACCGAGCAACACTTACGGTGAATCACATTCAAATTGTGCCCAGAGTCCTAGTCACATGGCCAAATAGAAGACGGCTCGCTTATGCAATGCGTGCACCTTAGATCATATCGCAGTAGGACAATCTGACGAGTAACTTGTGAACAACCGTTACAGCAAACGGCCAGTAAATTTCGTAAAAAGAGGAATGTATGGCTGATCAGGAAACTGTGGGAATTGCGAACAGCGGCGGCTGGGCTATTCAAATCGCATGAGGCTCTATTCGATCAAGTTCTGTTGTGGTCCGATATCACCTCGGGATACGCAGGCTGATCTCCAACGTCGTCCTTGTCGCTTATGGCCAATCCAAGAAATACCAATTGGGTAGTCACACTGCGCCTTTTCAAGAAGAGAGAATTAAGACGCCCAATGATGTTGCAGATGTCAGTAAAAATAGTCGAGGGGGCAGTTGAACAACTCATCATCGCGGGCCAGCACATGACTAGCGGACCCACGGCCACCAATAGAGACCGCTGGTCGCCTGGGAGACGAAATAGAGATACAGAAAGTTTTCTTCATCATCCTCAATAATTGCTTTCATGGCATTGATCTCTCGAACACTTCAGGCAGACCGTGGAAAATCGATAGACGTAGACCGCGAGAAATAGCAGTCCGACAATGGCGCACTATGATGATAGACAATTGAATGTTCCATTGTCCAGGGTCACACTCGAACAGCCATCCCGCTCGCTTAGTGGGTGATGACCTGCATAATGGTTGACTAGCTCTCGGATTCCATGTCACTCGAGTGTAATAAAAGGCTTCACCTCATTAAGGCTCGGGTGCCTGTCTGCGTACAACTGTAACCGGGTAAAGTAGGCTCTCAGACAGACTGACGGAACAAAGGAAATTCGGATATTCCTTATGCTCTGTCCTCCACACCAGCCACTCGCCCTGTTGAACGTATGTTGCTGTTGCCGTTGCTGTTGTTTTTGTATTTAACCTGTCAGGCTCTCCGCGTTGTGAGTGGTGGGAAGGATCGGCCCAGCCGCCCGCCCAGCGATCTTACCCTCTTGTCCCCAGCCTCTTCCTTCCCTCTCTGTGTTGTTTGTCGCCGCTGGCCTCAACACCAATTTCTTTTTCTCCCCATTACTCTTCCTTGCATCTGTTTCCAATCGTCTTGTACAGCGAATGCATTGTTAACTCCCTTATTTCTTACATTCTTCCAGCAACTCCGAAGTTGCATATTCGCCCTTCTCCTTTCTTCCCTTGCTGAGAGGGTTAGATCGAGGGTATCAATAGTGGACCACACTCACTGACTGGGCGACAAGTTGACAACCTTCGAGAACGGTTTTGCCTGCAATCAATGGCTAGGATCTAACGCTTTCTAGCTCATGGCGATTTACGGACGATAGTCATCCTCTTGGGTTTTATTTTATTACTTTATTCTTGGGTCACATTTACAATAACCCTACGCAAACGTTTGTTTACATTGCGATTGATCTCCACCCAAGCTGCCTCTCGAAACAGCTATTTCGGTGCAGGGAAACCGTGAAGTAGGGGAAGTAAAAAGTCTTATTTCTACTTGCCAGGAAATCACCGATTATGCACTCCTCTTGCTAAGGTCAGCAACATCATGGGCGTGAATTCCCGTCGTCCTTTATTGCCTGCACCAACCGAATCAATAGTCGATACTACGGGAAGCAGCCTAACAACCACCGACATGGCTACCGACGTCTCTCGACGAACCGACAAGTCGTCTTATTCTCTACCAGACGATGGCAGCCCAATCACCATTTCCACTCGACGCCGCTCGAATAAGAAAGACGATGATGACTCGTCAAAGCTTTCACGGACATCCCATCAATCGCAAACTTCACTTCTCATAGAGTATTTTGAACGTGAGAAAAATAGCTCGAGGCTTCACTCGAGACCAAGCGTGAGAGTGAAAGTGATCCCGTCTGGTAGGAAAAATCGAGAGCATGGCGATACCATTCAAATACGTGAAAGCGGCAGCAGCAAGCGACCGCACTACACTAGACGCATCTCTGTCAGCACACCATCAAAACAGAAGACCATCACTGAAGGCAATGACGATCAAAGCGTCACTGATGACGACCAAGGTAATCAGCCACTTGAGATCGAGTTTCTAGATCGCGGAAATGGAAGCGACCTATCCAATGAGCGCTACATTCAGCCAACCTCCGAAATATCATCAATGCCAGCAGATAGCATGCTTGATGGCTCTAATGTTTCTGGTGTACCTCGCCGTAAGCGAAGTCAGAGTCTAGGCAAAGCCCGAGACACGTCCGAAGCCGACCTTCTCAAGGCACCTTCAAGACGAAGAAGCCGAAGCCTGAGCCGCGAGCGTATCGCTTATAGAGTAGCCCAGAAGTTGAATGCTGGTGATGGGGCTCGCAGACGGCCTAGTCGTGGGGATAGTAAGGAGCTTCTCGCAGCCGAGTCGAAGCCCTTGAAAAAACGCTCCCATAAGTATGAAGAGGAAGAGCAGCCTAGCGTTGAGTCTAGCCTTCTGAGTGGTTCAAATGTCTCATCCCGTCACAAGTCCGGCGACGCTTTATCCTTCCGCTCCAACACATCCAAGTCATCCTTGAACAATACCAAGTTCCTCGAGACCGTCGAAGACGCCATTCGCCGTCTCATTCTTCCCGAACTGAAGGAACTCAAAAAGGATCAGAAAGTCAGCGATAACAAATTGAAGTTCGAACGTGATACTATTGAGTCTGGAAGCGGTATCAGCTCGAAGGATGTGCCCAAGCGACAGCTTTCAAAACATTCGAGCGCACCCGATGTCAGCAAAAGTTCCCTCTTCGTGGCAAGCCCTGAAAAGGAAGAGGTAATCACCCCCGAAGAACGCCGAAGACGCCACAAAGAGCGGCGCCGGGAGAAGGAGAGAGAAACAGGAACCGCGTCTCCCGAAGACGACATTCGTATTCGTAAGGGCTCACTTCCTGGAAACCAACGTGAATTTACCGAGGAGGAGAAGTTACGACGCCAGAGGAGTAAAGGTCTCAGAGATGCTGCCGCCGCAGGCATTGTCGGAAGTGCACTTACGGCTGCCGCTCTTAAGCATCATGATTCGAAATCCAGCCTGGGTAAAAAGCCTAGGAAACGCAAGTCCAAGAGTCGCAGTAGATCGGCAAGTATCAACGATTCCGACACAGAACTGGTTTTCCAGAAACACAATGTACCACCAATGCCATTTCGGAGTGACATCGACACCGAACTTACTCGCGACTCATTGCTCTCACAAAGAACTGCTGATAGTGCCGACACAGAGACGCCAACGCCACGCCAGATCAAAGAGGTCATCCGAGGGTCTCCACGTAGCCTGGGTTCTCCCAGTCCTGGGACGCCGCTTGGCAGTCAAAGGGAACTGGCTTCTAGGCAAAGCAATCACAGTGATAATGAAGTTGATGAGAGAGCTGACTCTATCGATGGCGATGTTTCTCTCGAAGGGGCTGGTGGTGCCATAGCGGCGGCTGCGGTTGGAAACTTGCTCGGGTATCACCCAGATCACGACATGCTAGGTCCAGAGGACGGTGTCCACCAACCACGTACTTTAAGTCCTATTCAAAGCGTTGCTAGTGATCATGACTTGCACGAGACTCAGCAGGAAGAAGTGCCCCAGGATAAGGAATCCGATAACCGAAGATATTCTATCCAATCCTTGTCTTCCGCGCCTAGCACAGAATTGGCTAGGTCGACACGTCCCGAGGGTATTAGCTTTGAGAGTCGAAGCGAGATATTGAAGCAGCATGATGAGCCCGCTACTGAACTAGGCTATGAAACAGATAGAAACATTGAAGGCGAATACGGGAGAGAATGGAACGAGACTTCCTCATATGCAGAGCATCACGATGATTTCCACGAGAACTTGAAGGCTGACACGAACCGCGACGCCGTCGATGGCGATTCATATGATGACTATGATGATTCTCCACGGGAGCTCAATGAAGGAGCCGCAGTCAACCCAAAGTTCGTGACTCCAGTTGCTGTGGAATCTGCTGTGGCGTCTTTATTGGAACCTTCTGTGATGGACACCAGATCGGGTCTTTCCCAAGCTCGTTCGCAAGCAGATTCTTTGAATCGATCAGTGAATGGAAGCAACGTTGAAGAAGTTCATGAGCTTAGTCAAGCCGACGGCTCTCGGCGGGGAAGTCCTCTGAAGCATGAATATGATCTTAACAACCATGACGAGAAATCGTTCACCAAGCGTCTTGGGGCGGCCTCACCGCCTCAAAGTGTTACTCAATCAGACGAAGATGTTGACGAACATGGCGAAAGATTCCCTCTCGATACCACTATCATAGATAATCATCAGGATATGCACCCGGAGGATGCACAGTATGAGGAAGAAGAATCGGAAATCAACACCAATCCTTCCATCATCCAAGGGCCCATTGGAAGTGTTCCTCATGGTAGTAGGGATCATTGGCCTTACAATGCCACCCCACCACAAGTGAGAGATCTCCAATCTTCGCCTCAACACGACCTGAACCCAGCTGCAACTGCAGCGATCGGTGGGGTCTTGGGCGCAGGCCTGGGCTTGTCCGCCGCGGAACACGCAGTCGGCTACGATCAGACGTATGGCCAAGGTTACATGGGTGCTCGCATGTATTCAACACCGCCAGGGGCCAAGGACGAGGGTTATATCTCGGCTGCAAATCCCATGTCTCCAAGTAACGGGACACCAGAACCACGCACTAAATTCAGCACACTCGATCATGCCAATCCGCCTCTTCTCTTTGACAACAGAGATCTCGAAGACGACCCCTTTGTTGGATCTGGTCACCAACGCCACTTTAGTGGTTATTCTCACGGTATAGCTTCTCCCATCTACGATAGTGCTACAGGCCGGGGTCTTGACAGTATTGAATCAAAGGATATCATTGCTTTGATGAATCATGTAAGTCTCAGCAACCTCAAATAACTCACATGTCTTTGCTGATAGTCATTTTATAGCTCACTGTCAGAGATGCTCAACGCAATGCTAGAGATACCGAGATCTTGGTAACCCTTGTTCGCAGCGCAGCTGAAATGCGAACTTCGTTCTTGGAAATGAAGAAATTCATCACTGAGCAGGATGAATTGCTCTTGGAATCGAACGAAAAACAACACGAACGTACTCGAGCTATTGGTGGTCCACGTCCACTTCCTGCCTCAAGGTCTAATCGTCAATTAGCTGCGGCCGATTACGGCGAGGAGGTACAAGCAAAACGCAGAAACGTCTTCAGGAGGGCTATAAAGAGTCTGAGCTTGAAGTCCTCCAACGACCTGACAAAGATTGAAGACATGCTGGAGCAACTTCTCGACGAGGTGGAAGCTCTACGAAATGCTCAAGAAGGTCGAAGCGTTGGAACAGCACCCGCAACGAATGCAGCCAGTCTCAACTCAAACATGAATGCGGGAGCTTATACAGACGGATATGAGCCTGAAGGTTTAGCAGGCACTGGATCTCCTGACGGACAGTCTGGATACACATCAAATTCTTCCCGGCCTCTCGCCGATTCCCGACCAATGAATACACGCCGAGCATCAGAAAACCGGGTTAGCACTGTGCTTGAAGGAGACGAGGAGGTTGATACGTATGAGCAGCCACTCTTGGAAAGAGAAGTTCCATATGAGGAACGTGTTGCCGGCGAGCGAAATGTTGCTGCACACCTTGGCACACCACCTCGAAAGCCAGTGCCTACTGGTTCAGGGAGCCAGGAGACCACTCCGAGAAAATCAGAAGAGAAAGCACGTAAACATAAGTCTAACAGCTCTTCCTTTTTCAAAATCTCGCGATGGTCCAAGACGACTGCCTCGTCAGCTGGTGAAGGTATTCGCAACAGCATACAGACTGGTCGGAAGGAACGCCCATCGTCAGAGATGTCGCGATCCGGCTCAGATCTAGCTAAACAAGATCATTACAACACGGGGGACTTTTACGATCCGCATGGTGATGATCGGCTTCGATCCACGTACACATTGGATGAAGGACAGCAAGACAATCGTCCTCCTTCTCCACTTGTTCCTTCTCAAGTCTCCGAAGGACCGAAGTACAAAGCCCACCGGGACAGCTTTAATTTACAACACCCGCAACCACAGAAAGGCCCAACTGATCGGTATCAAACCCACTTGGAATCTCAAGCACAAGACTATGCGCCGACCTCACCGACTTCGGAGAGATGGGGATCACAATCGAGCCTTCCTCATTATAGCGCTACTGCAAACAGATATAGCAGTGGTAATGCTCGTTTGACTCCGATTTCTGATGCGGGCTACTCTGAAGTGAGCTCCTCTAGGGGACCTCCTCGTCCGCCAAAGATCAAAGATGCAGGACCATTGGTACCTCAACGACCCCCTAAGGTCAAGGAAGACGGCGGGTCTCCTCATACTGATCGATTCTCTGCCCGAAACAGCCGTGGTAGCGCATCCCCTGTCCATCAGCCACCTACTCGAAAGCCTACCGGACCCCGGCCAATAACCAGTTCGGGACAGTTTAGTCCTAGCAACATCAAGCGCCACCAGTATCGTGGGAGTCCCAACAGGATAGACTATGACGACGAAGAATATTGATCTTCCACCCAGAGTCGCAGAGCAAATGTCACTTCTTTCCATTTTTCGGGATATTGTCTGTTACGATTTTGCGAGCGAAAGAAAAGAGCAAAGCCTTGATGTCTTTACCATTCCGCCCTACAGCTACTTCCTATGATGGATGAACATGATAATATGTCTCTGCATTGAGCGAGCGTGGAGTTTCTCTTTCTCCGCTTGATCATTTCCTTTTTTTTTCTTGTCTCAATTTTTTCCCTTTTCTTTTCATACCTGTCAATAACGAAACTCATAATGTGTTCATGAAAATCTATGCTCCTTGGTTGCTTTTTTCCCCCTTGCTTATCTCTTTCCATTGCATGTATTTTTCTCTTTACGCACATGATATCAATCAGGAGGGGCTTCTTGTTTTTATCATCTTGGTTCACCATTCCTACCTACCATATCGGTAATGGTGAACGGTTTCAAGTCCGATGATTATCATATGCCATGTATTTAGTCTTCATTATCAAGAGTTACGATTCTAGAAATTTTGGCTTTCTTGTCCGTGGACCTTGGGAGGATGAGGAAAGGTCATAAAATGCAAAAAGCTTTCTTTCTCGCTTCCAATCTTTTTCATTCTCCATCTACCTGGTGTAAATGTATTGTCACTTCCAAGGTTCCAGGCTCCAAAGGTTCTGATCAGGAAGGCAAGGCCCAGTTCAGATTGGGTTCTTACTGTAGGCAAATATAGATATAATAACACTATTTCATACACATGTAAGGAGGTATGCGACCAGACTAGCATCACCAATCAAGGCTTCCGTTTCTCTGTATTGTTCTGGTTCACCACCGGTGCAGAAGACGATCTTGCGTGTCTGCTCCTTCTATAGTTCAATCTCGCATAACGCTGTGCCACTGCCGCCAGAGTATTGGATTGCAGATCAGACTGGATACGGGCAGGAACACTCGACGCATCACCCAGAGAAGTGTTTCTAACACCATTCTCATTGGAAAGATTGACCTGACGAGATTTATCAGAATCTTCGAACGAGCGCTTGGGAAGTAAATCGATATAAGTCCGGGCCTCAGACGAAGCTTCCCGTTCCGAGACTGGGAGCTGCATGGAACAAGACGACGAATAGATCGAGTCGCTGACCGATACGAATGGCATGCGAGAAATGAATGCCGGTATTGGTGGTACAGGTATCTGTGGAATTGGCTCTGCCAATGAGAGAGGCGATATGGTTCCGTCGAGACTTTGTGAGAAGGCGTGGTTGTTGTTTCGACGATGGCCGAGTCTGTTGGCGTGGATAGCAGACGGTAATGGACATCTCAACGACGATGCTCGTCTGGAGTTCTCAAAGTTCTCGCGACGATAAGGAGGTCGAGGCGCTTCAGGTCGGAGGTATGCCATGTTCGGTGGATGTATGAACATTTCTGGAGGTGTGTAGTTGGATTCAAGAGAGCTATCCGCGGGGGCCACGAGGTTATCTGCTGGGCCTGTAGATAACATACTACCTTCATAACTCATATCTCGTTGACGGGGCTCAAGTCGGTACATGTACGTGTTTTTCGAGAAAGATGAATAGGATAAGTCGCGCCCGGACAGTATCTGGATGATGGAAATAACGATGTTCGCGATACGGGATTCGGTCTTGATAATGTGCGCTTGGAACCACTTCGGTGAAAGGTTGATGCAGCGTGGGAAGATGTTCAGAGCTCGTAGGAAAAGTAGATATACGGTCCAGAATATGAGATAGAATAGCTGTGTTGATCTGCAACTCAGACAGAGGGAGTGGTTCTTCTCGTCGAGAAGTCGTCCAAGGGCTCTGGCTTCCATGATGATTTCAGTAGGATGGATGGAATGCTAACATATCATAACTTGAGCATAGGCGAGAATTGATGCAATGATATTTTCCTATATCTATTGTGTTTGAACATGATGCACGAAGAGAGCGGTCGAAAGCCGACTATAATTACCAAGATGAGTCCCAAGGGAAAGAGCATCAGGAGGAAGGCGGCTGCAGACATTGGACTTGCCCTAAAGTCAGCCGGGTACAGCCTCCTAATTCCTGAGTTGAATATACAATCAGTACTTCTTCATCGCGAGCCATCAACAGTTTCTACATGTTGCATGTGATTACCAAAAGAGGAAAGGTGGGGGATATCCCGATAATCTTCATCTGAGTTCAAATCGAGAGTATGATCAAAGACCTCGGCACACTGCGTCGTTCGTCTCTGGCTAAGAAACACCATAGATGATACCGTCACTCCCCCGATTGCAAGCTACTCAACTTTCGCTACGATATTTGGTCTTTCGAAGGAGCATGGCATCCATGCAAAACGCACCTGCACGACCCCGCAGGTTCGCTCCGTTGAGACCAGATGCAGCAGATACGAGCGATGCGCCGAAATTGCAAGGCATTGTTTTTGATGTCGATGGCACGCTTTGGTAAGTCTCTCTTGTATTGTATTATATACTTCTTCAGAGCGCGAAATTGCTAATATGCCTGCAACAGCCTTCCCCAACATTACATGTTTACACAGATGCGGTATGAGCCATACCGCGTAAACAAAATCTAATGACTCATGAATCCATCTATGAACAGATCCGCTCTAGGAATTGACAAATCAACCGATATTCTAGAACATATTCGCAGTCTCCCTACCGAACAAGATCGTACTGCGGCCGTTGAAAAAGTTCAAGCAGTCGAACGTGAGGCAATGCTTGCACAGCAGCCTCAGCCGGGACTTGGCACTTTGATGGACTATCTCGAGAAGAAGGGGATACGTCGAGCATTATGCACAAGGAACTTTGAGTAAGTAATATAACAAGGCTTTGTAACTGGTGGATATTATCGTCTTCTAATTTGAGTAATAACTAGAGCACCTGTAACGCATCTCTTGAAAAATCATCTTCCGAATCATCTCTTTGAGCCGATTGTTACGCGCGATACTCCTGATCTCCTGCCAAAACCAGAGCCTTCAGGTCTTTTGCATATTGGAGAGCAGTGGGGGTTGAATAATCGCGCTGAGAGTATGATTATGGTATGGGAATTAATAACTTTTATCCTAGAATTGCAATAGCTGACTGCTCTGATAGGTAGGAGATAGCATTGACGACATGACCGCCGGACATACAGCCGGTGCAGCCACTGTGCTCCTTGTAAACGAACGCAATATGCATCTAAAGGAGCATGTACACACCGATATTTGTATTTCAAGACTCGATGAGCTCATAGATATTCTGGAAAATGGGTTCGTGGGCGATAACTGTGCCGAATCCAGCAGCACATAGAAGTTTCGCGTCCACGCAGCTCTAGACATGTTATATCTACAGATAGAAGTCGTCTTAAGTACAATAAACTGGTGATACCCTTGCCTGGGGCAAGATGAATACGCCTCCACAACGCCATAAATGCGAGTTGTGCAAAAAGTAGTCTTCCTTGCAAGATGAAAAATCGTACAATATTGTACTGTAACTATCGCCGGCCTGGACGGTACTGGTCACCACCTCTGCCACGACCTCGGCCTCTTCCACCGCGTCCCGAGTGAGGAGGAGGACCCGGTTTCCCCCTTGAAAAACTCCCTGGCTGGGGTCTATAACTAGACGCAGGGGAACGAGAACGTCGTCGTTGTCTATTGAAGTCATCATTTCGATCCCGGTAGTCTCTAGGTTGAAATTGAGGTGGTGGTTCACGAGGTAAAGGAGGAAGACTTGGCGGTGGCGGAGGAGGCTGTTCTGCGTACAAGCTTCGGTTCTGACCTAGGGCTCCTCTGAAAGTAATCTTTCCTCTGCCGCCACGAGGATTTGGCTGCGATCGTTTCCCATGGAGTACTAGTGTATCCTCATCATCTGGTGGTGATGGGTTTTGTGGATTCCCGGCACGGCCACGGATGCTCATTCCCGGGTCATCTGGCTTCTTGGGTCCGATCACGGAATTGAGATTGGTGATCACGGATGGTGTATAATCTTTCAATGAGAATGTACTAGACGTTGTTGGTACCTTCTTGAGAGGGCAATCACCAAACAGATGGTTTTTGTTGGTGCAGTAGCTGCATGATATTGAGACTTTAATTGGACCTTCCAGAGGCTGTACTCTAGGGAACTTCCACAGTCTATCGCAGTCAAACTCAGTGTGAGTATCAGAGCCACAATAATCGCACGGCGTCTCTGCAGCTGAGGCTTTCAGACTAGACGGGCATGTATGGGAATCGTGACCGGCTTCTCGACAACGTTGACATCGTCTGACAGAGGGACACAGACGATCTTCGTGTAAATTCCAAGCGCCACAATTTCCACACTAGAAGAAATATTAGCTTCGATCCGTGAAATCAAATGCAAGGTCAACGAACCTCCTTGCTGGGACAGACGGCAGCAAGATGTCCCTCCTGTAAGCACTCCGTACACGAGATAGGCCTGGTTAATTCGAGTTCTTGGATGTTGGAATTATAATAGAAGAACCGAGCCTGTATCTCGAGATCTTTGACTTTCAGGTCTGCAAGGATAGCTGGAGATGTTGTATAGCTTGCGGCAAATTCGGCGAATGCCTCGGCTTTGGATTGTGGTGGAAGCTGTGTGATCGAGGGCTCGGACAAGATACTGCCATTGTCTTGTGTCTCTTGCTGATCAGGCTGGGTATGGCCAAGATCCGGGGCGGTATCGACAATAAAAGGAGTAGTAGACAGATCAATTACATCATCCTGGACACCATCCAGGCCATGGCCATTGCTCCGGTGTCCAATATTCAACATCATAGAGTCGTCTCCTTCGGAAACTTCTCCTGAGTCTGAAGCATCGGAATCATCGACAAAGTATGTTTTAGTTTCGCCATCAGCCTCGGTGCCGTGTCCGTTTGCACCAGAATCGTTATTGTCAGGGCCCTCCCCCTCCGAAATAGATGCGCTACGACTCCGAAAGTACTTGTCGTTCACCGCATCAAAAGCTGATTTGGCTTGTTGATTCTTAGCAGCTGTGACCGTGGATTTCGCTCCGAGACTAGTGCGGATGGCACTACGGCTTGCTTGGTTCCAATTGATTGCAGGGGCATTTGTCTTTCGTCGCTTGTTCATGTTTTGATTGGGTTTATTGTCGCTGTTCGAGGAGTCTGATCCGGACGAAGAGGTAGAGTTCTCTGGATCTACTTGTAGCGGAGTCGTGCTGAATTTGGCTCCTTGGGGCACAAAATCCTGCAAATCCTTCTTTGACCGTTTGTCGGACTTTCGCGACTTTTTCTTTCCAGAGGTAGAGGGACTAGGGTTCGATTGTGGTCGCGCCTGACCAACTGAAGCAGTGCGCGAGTCGCCCTCGTCGTCAGATATGCCCGCCATCTTCAACTCGATTAAATGCGGTGCTGTGCGCAAGGATTCAATCCGACGAACGTGCGAGTTTCGTAAGGGTCAGGCCGAACTCACGCGGGGAAACTGTAACAACCGAGAGAACTGCGCATATTGTAATATCAACTCGAGCGAACAAAATCTTCTTGTTTTATCCAAGTGCTGGGGTGTTTTCAACTCGTGTTGCAAGCAGTCTTTTTTTTTTTTGAAGATCAGATCAGAACATGGAAACAATACACAGCTCCCGCCAATCAAATGTATGGAAGTCTTGGCACGCTATGTCCGTCTGTCTTGGCCTTAAAACAGGACAGCCATGGGTACAGCTCATTCCAGGGACTGTACAACTCTTCACTCTCTGTCTGTGGAATAAAAGGTATTCACTCGTGCTGGAAATGATTCTTCTCCTGTTTGCCTCTGCAGACTGCAGTCCTATACTCCAGCGCGCTAACCCAGACTGGCAAAGCCCAGACAAACCAAGCAAACAGACTCCCGCCGCGCTAGTTCCGATTGGGATGAGGTTTTACCAGTCTGGCCTGACCCTCACAATTACAGCCAATACTCCGGATACAACCACGCAATCGCCTTTCTCTTTTCTTGTTGCCTTGTCTGAATATTACAAAAACAAAAACTATTACTTTAAATACTTCGTCTTCTGTTCCGCCACCGGACTTGACTGTCTCTTTCCTTCCGTCTATACAGCTCTCACTGCACACGCGACTTTCTCGTCCCTCTCCTTGCTCTCTTCTCCCCAGGTTGTTCACCGTTCGTACGACCTCACCCTGCATTGGAAACCTGCTGCCTGGATATCATCCATCCTGTATTGCTTCTAACGGCAGCTGATTTTCAGCAGCGTACTTGCATCTGAAATACCCTCGATCACCTACCACTCGTTGACGTTTTCTTCATCAAATACCGCCAAACTGTCGTCCCTACTTATCCCCCGGACCATCTCCTTCCCGCCGGACGTCGACGGAGGTACCGGTCGGTCATCCCCAGATTCTAGAAAGATGAGCCAGTCAAAAGGTGGAAGGCGGAGGAGGTCGAGCAGCATTATCTATCAGGAGCCCATCGAGTCAAATGAGCAGATGAGTGATCAAGCGGCACTGCCTAACCTTAATGCCAATTGGGTTAATGCAAAGGGTGAGCTACACTTTATCACACGACTTAAACTTGGAGAATACTAACAGTGAGGAATTAAAATAGGCGCTTGGACGATCCATTTTGTCTTGATTGCTGCGTTGAAGATCTTCTATGATATCATCCCCGGGGTGTCTCAAGAGACATCGTGGACGCTCACCAACATCACCTATATGTTTGTCACATTCATCATGTTCCACTGGGTGCGCGGAATTCCCTTCGAGTTCAATGCCGGCGCTTATGACAATCTCAACATGTGGGAGCAAATCGACAACGGAGATCAATATACCCCTGCGAAAAAGTTCTTGCTTAGCGTGCCTATCATCCTCTTCCTCATCAGCACTCACTACACTCACTACGACTTGACCTCTTTTCTTATTAATTTTTTGGCCACATTAGGCGTCGTTATTCCTAAATTACCCATTGTGAGTGACTCATTCCCCAAATAGACTGACTCAATACTAACCTTGTCCAGTCTCATCGTATGCGGATAGGTCTTTTCTCGGAAATTCCGGATGATTCTTAGACTTATTTTTGTGACATTTTTACTCTCCTTTTGCGACCCTCAAGGACAACGCTCCCTCTAATATTGAATTACCCGGTCGTATATCTATATCGACAGAATCCACTCCTTGTCTACAAATGAGCGCAACACTTTGGCCACTGGACTATCATAGATAGAAATATCTTGAGAGAAGATAAGAAAATAAAGTAAATCTGGTATTTTCCGACTTCTTAAAGGCCAAGTAGATGGACCTCTTGTTGAGTCTGGTGGCCTATCAGTCTCGACTACATGGCAGGAAGTAAACCCAGGATCCCAACGTCGATACCTTGTGAAAGTCCATTCATATGCAAAACAATCAATATCAGTAATCAGTATTACCAGACGAATAATACTACACTAAGCTGTTTCGGGTATATAGATTAGACCTAACCTCTTATCGATAAGCCGGCGCGACTCTTTTCCACCGCGCGCGCCAACTCTTCCTTAGCACTCACCACTCACAAGTTGAGCTCGACAACCTACCTATATCAAAGGCCTACATGACTTGCTTATCATTCTGATCTTCCTAACGACAATGTCACAATTGCCCGGCAACCAGGCCATTTTGTCCAGTCATAGCCTCAATGGCGGAGGAGACCAAATCTGAATTTCGGGCTGCAAAGCCCCTCCCGTACGAATTACGCCAACATTGTGCTATCTACTTTGAGGAGAAACTATGTGAGTACTGGAAAGGGTGCTAGCTAGTGACAGTCAAAAACTGATGATCATGTATGGTCGCAGATTCGCAAGCTTTGAGTCTTCTATTGAATATATTATCCTACGGAACCGCTACACACGCCCCGGCATATGTGCCCGCACCACAGCACTTGGCGCTTGCAGCAACTCTCCTCGTTCACCCCTCTACCACCACCAGAGCGAAATTGCAAGAGGAGAAAGATGCCGCCAGCGCTGCACTCCAGCTACTCCGTCTAACCTTGCAATTAGTGGGGCCGATCTCTTCGCGATTAAACGTCGCTTTCACATTCACGCATTTCGAGTCGTCAAGGCATGGCGGTCAATGGAAGGCTGATGAGATGACGACATCTGTCTCTGGATATAATGATGACGGTGAGGCCACATTGGATTTAGATCTTGCAAAGTCAAAATCAGTATGGTCACGAGCAGAGGATTTCTGGCATGTTGTTGGCTGGACATTTAATTGCTCGGTTTTGTACCCGCGACGTTGGGAAAGATGGCAAATATGGCTCGAATACATGTGTCTGGCTATGGAGATGGACTGGATACAACGAGAGAAGATGGTCGATGCTGACGGGGGAGCCAAGTCTGAGAACTTATTGAAGGACAGCTTGATATGGAAATTCATCGATACAGATACCGCTGGTTATGGTCGGAACCGTCGTATACTACGAGCCATCTTTGCGGACGGTAGCGCGACCTCATTGACAGAATTCCGCGAAGTTTTCAAAAATGAGTTAAAGGAACCAAAGAAGGAAGAAGAAGACAATAAAACCTCGAATTCGAGAAAGAGGACGGAAGTTAACATAGATGAAGACGAGTACGGCGATTATCTTTTCCAAGACGAAGATGATTCAGATGTGCCGGACAAATCGACGAGGACTCGACCCAAACGTGCTCGTCGAGGCACAAGAGCCGCGGATCCAACTCTTGTTGACGAAGAAGCAACAGCAGAAGAAAAAGAAGCGAAGAAATTGGCAGAGGAAGTTCACGCCAAGGGGGACGTCGCTGCTTACGGTGGCTTTCACTCTCTTGAGCTTCGGCAACGCCTTCTCAGTCTTCTGACCAAGGTATCTTTAGCTATGCCCAAAACATTCATGCCGACCCATGCTCTCTACCACTTGTTTGTGGAGAATATTCGACACCTACCGCTCCCTATTTTCCAGACCTTTGTTTCACCACAAACTCTTCCGTGGATGACAGCAGACGCCCAAAGTACGTTATGCGAGACCCTGATTCTGCGCATGCGTGAGAGCTCTGCACCTGATTCAAAGGACGTCTATCTACATCAAGAGAAGCTCCAGGAATGCTATTTGCCCTACTCGGCAAACACAGCCAGCGCAGTAGATAATGCCAAATACTCAATTCTTCTGGAGGCGTTGATCATATTGCTAGCGAGGAACAACTCGCTCCGTAATACACCTATATTAAGAGAATCAGTTATGACGGGCAATGGAAGAAGAATAGCCAAGGCCGAAGCAGAAATTCGTCGGAATAAAGCGAGTCGCAAACTTGAGGATGAGGAGTGGTCACGGCTGGTTGAGAGTGCGGATCGATTGCTTTATTTAGTTGAGGAGATATTGCCTCCGGTAGAATTGTCAGATGGAGAATAAATGGAACAGTCAAGAGTTGCAAAAGACTCGACGAGAATCATACGTGTTGGAGAACGCTAAATGTACCAAATTGACTATCTAAGACACAAACAAACATGTAACAAAAGGATATGTAAAGTCGACTTTAAACCATGATATTGAGAGGATGTAATTTACCGTGGAGGACGAGGACCTATAATCTGCCTTCTAGGTCCTGAAACCCCAAGTCCAGTACCTCCACGATTCTGACTATCGCCGCCCAAATATCCATATTGATGCACATCCCACGCACCTTGGCCAGGTGCACTGCCCGTACCGTCTCCAACACCACGTTTCGCTGCTTCAGCCGTATGTTTCTGATTCTCCTCCCATTCTCGTTGGCGTTCACGCTCGCGCTCCATTTCCCGTTCAAGAAGTGACTTTGAGGCCCAACCACCAGCCTTGGTTTTGGCTTGTGAAGCAATTCGGCGATCGTTTTCGGCGTCGACTTCAGACGTTGTGGAATAGTCTTGGGGTCGGTGTGCGACTGGCCTCGATTGGGCAGGCGCGGGGTTGGAGGCAAGAAAGCGGTCGACCCTACTGTCCTTACCACCACTATATTTAGAGGGGTCGGGAAGAGGGCGGGATGGTGGAGAGGCGGCCTCTATGGGATTTGGCAATGGCCGGGAGGGTAGAGCAGGAGGGACATCTTCTTCCTTAACAGGAACGATATTCTTCTGTTGCTGGTTCCATTCAGATCTGAGGAGTTTTCTTTCTTCTTCTTGGGAAGTAAAATCGTAGCTGGGCTGGACAGGACGTGGTCGGCTTCGACTACGTGAGCGAGCTTTGCGTGCCGCTTCCTTGGCTTTGAGATCTTGTCTTTCTTGTTCATACTGCCTCTCGCGCTCCCTGGCCAATTCGAGCTCTCTTTCCAGCTGTTTGACGCGCTGAGATTCTGCAGACTCTTCCGTGGCCTTTTGTGTCGCCTGATATTGGCTGAGGAATTGGCCGTTCAGACGGGCGTCGCTGGATGCTCGTTTGCGAGCTCGCTCCTGTTCGAGTCTCTCCGCGGCTTCCTTCTCTTCCTTTGACCGGCGCTGTTCCTCTTCCTCCCACTTTCTCTGCTCTTCAGCCCATCGCCTTTTCTCATTCTCGATGTCTTGGCGTTCCTTCTCTCTCAGACGTTCTGTCTCTTCCGCCCAACGACGCTCCTCTTCTTCCTGAGCGCGCTGCTCTTCTTGCCGTCTACGTTCTTCTTCCAATTCAGATTCACGGCGCTTTTTTTCCTTCTCTGCAAGACTAGGTACGGAAGGACTAGATGTCGTGATTTGTCGTCTAGCTCCGAAAGCTACTCCTTGGTTACCTTGACTTGCGCCACCCATGTATCCGTACTGGTGAATATTCCATGCTGGTGCAGTCGTTCCTTCGTCTGATCTTTTGCTCCAGCTGCTGAAAGCTGGTGGTGGGGATGCCGGAGACTGCGCTGTCTTATGCGGGCTAACGCGCCCGGGTGTGTTATTCCTGTTGGCTAGATCAAAGGTGGTTGAGCTCGACTGGCTCACGTTACTGGTGCCACGAGACCTAGTGCCAATACCAAGATTGGATCCTGTTCCTTGAGGACTCATCAATCCGCCTTTACTTTTGACTCCGCCAATGGAGCGTGGGAATTTGCTAGGCTGAATTGCATTGGCACGACGGCTGAATGCAGCTATACACTGCAGAACTTGCGCTGGGTCTTTGCGTTCGTACAGGTCAACGGTGAGGAAAACGTCGTGAGGGGGTAAGCTCAGAGGTGCTAGTTGGCAAGCGCGTAGAAAGTGAGATATGTTTTCCATCTGCACGAAAGGCATTGCTGACTCTTTGAACTTTACACCTGGAGAAACAGCAAGGTTCACTAATCTGTTGAAAAATGAGTTTCACCCTAGGAGAACATATAGAAAAAGTGAAGCAGGCTTACCTGCATAGCGCAACACCATCTTTGAGTGCATCAAGTAGATCTCCAGATGGTAGTTTCTGACGGAGAACTTCCTCGATCCATTCGCGCACTTCATTAGCTGCCTGCGGGGTGTATTTGGACAGGCGCATATTGCGCAGGTCTTTGTCTAGGCTTGTCACTGAAGCCATGCTGTAAATCTAGCAGTTCTTGATATGCATCTACCGCGAGGAAGTACAGCGTATATGAGTAACCGATATCTGGGTGCCTAGTTCTGTGATTGATGAATGTCAGGCCGGAATGATAGCGGGGTCCCGGGATTGCGAGGGAGTAATCGGCGTTATTTGATCAGCGCGAGACGAAGTGGAAGTTGAATCCTGTGAACTGACGGAGAAATAAAGCGATTCTCTGATATGGCTCGTGAGGAAAAAGGAGAAAGGGGAGAACAGAATTGGGTGTTGTGGTGGTGAGAGTTTGTTTGGGGAAAGTACGGAGACAGGCTTCGGCGATCAGCCCCATCCATGACGTTGCATGCCAGGCTGCCAGCCTAACAAAATAATTCGGAGTTCAAGTGGCCGACCTTCACTTTTTACGCTTCAACATCAACCATCAATCGCCATCTCGCCCATACTTTGCAATTTGAACAATTATAATCGATAAAATTGCGAATATCTATGGCTTTCTAACGATCTATACGAAAGCGACCGTTCAAGGACGCGACCCTAATCCATTCGGAAAAGAACGTTGAACTGATCACAACCAGTGAACATGAGTCCGGTAAACAGTCTGTGGTTCAAATGGAAAGCTCTTAAGCTTCCGTGGAGGAGGTCTTGGGTAGTCGGTTTGTGTACATTTTGCTCGAAATGCAAAAATCTGCTAACACCCTACAACCAGGCCAGGATTTATCGGGCAATACATTCTGGGAGTTCCGGGATGCGCTGAACGCCAACCGGTTGCGCCGTATCGTCAAATATAATAATAAGGCTCATTATGGAGATGTGAAGATTTCTCGTATGGATATCACTGTATGAGGATGAAGGGGAACTTTCTACTTACGTTTGAAAACAGCACAATGGCATCAATGGCTTCGATATGTCCGTCAAGAACCCCCGAGTGTCGAGGAACAGAGAAGAGATATTCTGCGGCAAATTCAAATTAAAAAACTTGCGCAGATCGCAGACGAGAAATGGGCAGCTAAACCGTCGTTGCTCGACAGACCGCAGACCCAGCAACCTACGCCTGCTACGCGAACGAGCGATAAGACGCTACATCCTACGGAAACAATAGATCCAACATCTGAGGGGCGACCCGGCGGGCGACCCGGCGTGATGAATCACATACAGGGTCAAGGGGAAATTCAGCAAGGAACCGGTCAAAGCAACAAGTCAAAAGATCTTTCAACAAAAATCCCGACAGGTCCGGGAGAGAAGTGGCAACCGGAGGCGTGGACGCCAGATGCAACTCGAAGATAAGAAAAGCATTAATATGCGGAAATGAAACTGGAAAACAAAGCTCAACCCGGGAGCCCTCGTCCGTTGAAGAATTATACTCTCATCAAAGATTGTGAAACGGGCCGACGAGACGAGCAGTAAACTGGCCCATCACTCAACGAACGGCATCCAAGGGTACCTAGGTATACTCTTTCTCTGTACATGCTTATCATTACTGGCGAGCGAGGCTCGTATTCTTGGCATTATATGTAATATATTTGAACACTAGAATTGTGACGACAAAAAGGGAAAGGACAAGGGCGATGTGCGATTCAATGTATAACGACTTGGAAACAATCATTCATTAAAATGGACCTGCCTAGGTATCTCATAGTTATCTGCATACTTTGCCTCAAAATACTTGGAAAGTCTCGCCCGTGCGACTTCACTCCGGATGTCCCCCTGGACACCAAACATTCATGGAGAGGTACCTATACATGATATGTGTGGCGCCAAATCGCTCAGCATACCACCGCTTGACTTAGGGACTCCCCTGCAAAAAAGAGGATCGGAAGGCCCTATTTTGGTGAATTCAATATACGAAATATTGAAGATAAGTATATCACAGGCCTTGGTACGGCGTCATGAGGGTCTATCCCTAATCCTCTATGGGGTCAACATTAACAAGGGAGCTGGCTGCATTAGACAACTTCCCATGGATTGATGTAAATAAACAGTGCCTCCTGGGGATAAATAGATCTCATCTGTATCTTGACTACCTAGGTATGTATAAACCATTTGAGTAACAGACCGAGAATTTATATTAGCTTATTCAATTCTATTTTGGGACGCGCCCAACAGCACTAGAAACGTAGGTACAGAACAGAAGGATTGTCTGACAGCTAGTATCACGGAGAAAACTAAGGATAGAGAGGGAAAGAATCAATTGATGAATTCTAATATTTTGGAAAGAGTCATGGGGTTAAAAGGGTTCAAGCTTATAGCATGGCAAAGTCATATCTGGAAGCCATTGTAACATATATGCAATGTATCTATGTAAAACGACATGTAACACTAACAAAACGCCTGACCTCTAAAATCCAAATAGGTATATGAATAGTACAGGATAGTACAGTACAGTACAAAACAGTATTAGGCTAGATTAAACACAATATTCGTATTAGTAAAAACCCATGGACTAACACAGCACGGCTTCTAAAGCCTCAACATCGCCGCCAGCATTCCTGACAGCTAGGAGGGCAGCCTCACTGAGTTTCCTGCGTCTTTCACGAGCTTCTTGTTCTCGACGAGCTTTTGTCTTGGAGCTGCCGCTAGGTGCGACGCCCGTGAGGATTTTTTTGCTGTCATTTGGTGTGAAATTGACAAATGACACATTTGCAGATCCCTTGGAAGAGCCCTTTGTTGGCGTACTGAGCTTGACGGGCTTTGGAGTCGATGTAGAATTAGAAGACAACTTTCTAGCGTGATTACGTCGAGGGGTAGTATTCTTTAGCGCAGCGCGCGACTTTGGTGACGTCGTGTTTGTAGGAGAGAGCGATGGGGTACGTGATTGCTTCACGAGAAATTGTTGCTGATGAGTGGGCTGTGCTGTAGGAATGTAAGGGTGGTGTGAGAACCCGGGTTGTTGATGAGAGGTCGTAGGAATGTGTGTTGCGGTTGTGGAATGTAAAGACGCTGCAGATGAAAAAGCAGCATCCGGGTTCGCGCCAAGATCGAACGTTGACCCGAAATCTATCATGAGGCCCCCTTGAAGTAAGTCATGCTGTTGTTGATGGTGACGATGGATTGGGTGATTCATAGGCGACTTGTGGCCAAGTGATGAGACTAGGTATGAATTCTGAGTTTGAGGCTGTGAGACACGCGTCGGTAATGGTGAGCTCCACCAGTGACCCTCATGACCATTAATGTCAGATGGTAGTTGGAAAGTGGACGCAAGGGCGTCTGCGTGCCACGCGTGTAATTGTTGTGAGTCTGACGAAGATGGTGTTTGAAAAATGTCATCCACAGGGGGTGGCGTGGAGGTGTTCTGATTTATAAAGGCTGACGGCTGCTGTTGCAGTTTGTTCGCATACATAGCCGATGCATAGTGAGGCGAGAAATCTGTTGCATCTCGCAGGAGATTCTCCGAGCTCGCGTTGAGGTGAATGCCACTATCACGTCGCATGCTCTCATTTTGAACGAGAATATCTGACGGAGGGGGAGATAATGGAAGTCTCTCGCCGGCACCATGCAACTGACTGTCAAAGTGTTGCAACCGAGATGACCACTTTTCTGGATATGCCATTCTCGACCTCTGAAGATGCGTCGAGCGCATCAAGCTGGGAGAGTAGCTTTGTTTACGAAGTAAGCTACCACGATCATTCGACTTCCGTACGCGAACGCCTTTGGGAGTGATTGGAGCACTCTTAGAGTGAACTTTGCGACTGGGTGTTGCCGGAGGAGAGGATGGTGATGTAGACAACAGACCAAGAGCTTCGGGAGAAGACTCTTCAAGGCTTACGGCACTAAAGCCAGAGACAACCTCAGAGGGTTGTACCGTACCGTGAATAGGTTTGGGACGATGCAACTGCAAATCATTCAGGGAATCTTGTTGTACTGTCCATGCATCCTTACGCCAACCTTGCGGTGATGACTGTTGGAAGTGCTTGGATCCGGTGGGCGAAAGTTCGCCACAGTCACTGGAAAATGAGCCCACAGAGAACAACTGGTCAAAGTCGCTACTAAAGTGGATGTCGTTATTTCCGTCACCACTAGCAGAGGGGTCTGAGTTGACGTATTGGTTGAATAAGTCGTTGAATGAATGGTCGAATGCTGAGGCGAACATGATGAAGACTGGGTTGGCAGTGTTTTCCGCTTTCGGTTAGAAGGGAAATGGCATGGATGTATGTAGTATATCGTTGACGTTTTTTAAGGATTGGTGCAAGTATAACAAAAGGTCACGCTGTCAGAAAATATCCCCGATTAGGGCAAGATTGATCGACGAGCGGAGCGATCGATATGGCAATGCGTATTCCGAAGATCCGAGGATGAGGCTGATTGCAATGCAAAAGAAGCAAATCAAACAAACGCTGTAAAGCAATGTTTGACAATTGTTGAATCAATGCAAAAGAAACAAAGTAAACAAACAGACAGGAGGCGGTATTTGAAGTGTGCGTGTATCTCCAACCAGCCTCCGACTTCCTAGACTGCATTCCACAGTGTCTAAAGAAAGAGTCAAGGAATGTTGCTATCACGATACATCTCAGCCAATACATGGCTACAATCAACGGATGAACAGTCCTTGATCCACAGTAGGCGCACCCTCATACGTCCTTTTCGAGTGGCTGACATTCCTTCAGTATGTTGAGAGGCCTCGGCTTAGCCACCGAGAGGAATGTCCACTAGTTACCCTTTCCAAAAGCGGCCATGTAGTATATCTGGACGCATGCTGTGGGTCGCTGACTTGGACCAAGTGACCAATGGATTGTATCTATGTATAGTAAACATGATGTGAAAGGTATTTATCAGTCAGGCTGAACCTTGGTCCGAACGTCTAGAATAGACTTGTCCTCTCAAAGTAGAGAGTATTGGATATAAGTAGACTAGTCGTATTATGACTCAGATGTAAGCGTCATGCATAGCACCTGAGTGTCGACTGTCGATAGCCATATACCCGGTATAAGTCTTCAAAGTCCATATAGGTATTAAACCTGAGTGACTATGCTTCTTTTCGAAGCACTTCTCCGTGATGCCAAGTAAACAGTTCCTTGTCCTGACCAATCTAACGCTTGCCATATGCCGCTCGTTGGTATGCTGAGTCTTGAAGGAATGTGACAGACAGGTTCAGCAATCCCAAGTAAGCTCCACAGCTGTCAAGACCCCAATATGAGATGGGCCGGACGTGCGGAGCGTGACCTAGTATCCACTCGCAGCTAGTCTGATGTGGTCCTCGGCGTCGAGATCATGGGATCGTAGATGTAACTCTATAACAGACTCAATCGCTCCACGATAGAGAATGGGATGCCCCAGTTGGCTCCCGACCAAGTATCGATTCAAAGGTGCCAGTATGGATGAGGAAATGTTCTCGAATTGAAACTATCCGACGCATTTCAAATTGTGTGCCGAGTACAGTTGCCTATTGGCACAGTGAACCAAGGACGACCGTCTGGGCGTTGATCGGATCATACCGCTTCTCCGATAAACCTCTAGCGTCTGCTTTCATTGGATGTCATCTTCTTGTCAATGAAGATTATACTGAGCGCACCAGTCTAATTATAACAATAAGCATCGAGGCCTCCTGATTGCCGATGGCATAATCATCGCTCAGAATTTCCCCTTGACTCAACTCATCGCTGATTGAATGTTTTTGATACCAACACCACGCCGAGAAACAGTCTGTTTTGATCATTTCTTCAATGACCTGGCAGACTCCCATGCATTCCAATTGTGATTGAGTGAATCATAACGTTCTTTTTGAGGATTAGAGGACCTAAATCTGCTCTGAGGGAGTTTCAAAAATAGACTTGATATTTCCGAAATGCCTGTTTATAATTCGGCCTCACGGTCTTCGGTACACATGAGAGGTTGATGGGTTTGGTCATTGCGTACAGTTTCACTGGTGTCTTTTTCTCATGTCGTTCGCAGAGGTAGACAAACTTCTGCATATCTAACACTCTTTAATTCGTCGCAAGGATTCTACAGCCTTTGCATATGTCACATGTCTCGGGGCCTTGAGAGTGTGCTGGCAGAATGTCATCGGTTGGAAACAGTATGGCTGCTGGCAAGAATCTCCGGCGGAAAAACTGCGGATTTTGTGCCGTGAGAGCACAGCATCACCTTTTGCGCAGAAAGATTGTCGCTGATTGACTTGCTTAACTCAGTTTGTCCCTAGTAGTCCAATTGGGTTATGAATAAAATGCAAGGGAGCCTTCCCTCGGAAGAGACGCATAGCCATTGCGGTTCACCTGTTGGATTAGTATCGATTGATACAGGTCTCGCACAAGTGTCTCTCAATTCGAGAGATCGATCATTCGATTTTGTGACTCAAGGTTGAACGTGCACGTAGTTGGTGAAATAAAACAACATGTTACCACCACCGCCTGTCGGTCTCATGATCCGAATCGCTGACAGTCCTCGGTAATTTGTTGCTTTATGTAAAGAGTGCCTTGGGCAGCATGCAAGTCGCTTTCACCGTAAGCCTCGCCCAAGGAGATCTGGCAACAGTGTAGGCGGCCATGAGAAGTGGTCTGGAATAGAATATGACTTGGTGTCAACAAATGACCAGAAAGAAAGCACGAAAGGGGCAATGGAAAGAAGGCTTGGCGGGATGTTATGGCCTTAGGGCTCAGGCTGCAATGATGGCTTGATGTGCGCCGAAGTCTCCCGCGCCTTCCTTGGCCGAAAGCGAAAGAGTCATGATGGCAAGTGCAACCTTGGAACTCTGCCCCTTCACAAAACTCTGCCAACCTCACCTCCCAACCACACCACTCATCACTACACGGAACAACGCCTATTTTTACTTACCATTATTTTATACCAAAGTCGCCGATAGACGACTTTCTCATATCCTAGCATACGTATTACAGTGCTAGGCCCTGGCGATTCTTTCCACCCAGCGATACGAATCACCAGATTGCGGGGATCGCCCATTGACGATATTCCTAACGCGGCTTCTTCGGGGTCGGAGTTTCGCACACCAACGTATTCGCAGCATCATATTTAGTCCGTCTCTTTCAAAGGGAAAACATATTCTTGTCGACTTCTCCTCGAAACCTCTTTCGTGACGCGTTGCCGCCTCATCAAAGAACGCCGTTCTCATTGCATTTCACAAAGACAGCCTCTTACTCAACTGAAGGACAGCAAGCGTGGCTTACTGGGTTTACTACCAACATCCAGAACACTCAGCACGAATCAACAAGGCACTGTAGCCGGATTCGTGGACATCGCTTGTATTCTCACATTTTTCCCTTCCTGAATTCTTCAATATTGCTATGAGTCTGAAGTGCTACAAGGCTGGCAACTTGCCGGTTTTCTAAGTCACTATTCCCTCACGTTTCCCACCATGGACCTCACACATGCTATTCGTGGCTGGAGCCCATATATCGTTGATCTCACACGCGATCAAATCGCAATCACAGTCGAGCAAGCCTCAGGTCATAACCGACTTGTTCTTAGCACCTTTGGCTTTGAAGACGCTCAATCTACCGTCTTGTCCTCACCTCATATTTGAAACCGGAATCTTGATCGATTAGATTTCGAAACAAGCGACATTCGTCAATATGGAAGGGCCATTGAAGCAATACCCTCTCTGGAATTCTCTTCCAACCACTTTCTCACGATCGCAAACTGCTTCTTCTCTTCGCGACAGCTCTTGCGCTTCCGATGACATTTCCGACATTTCCTTGGGTACGATTAATACGGCCCTTACGAACATATCATCTACGCTACCTGATTTGGGGATTCCAATTCCGCACACTCCTAAGCTGCATTTCAAATTTCAAAACTCCGTTCACAACCTCAGTGGTACAGACTTCGGCTATGAGTCAGACGACGCTAGAGCAGAGGCTACCGAGCATGTGGAATTTAGTGAACATGCCTATCAATATCCAGAGGATTCTTTGCAAGGCGATGGAATTTTTGCATTTGAGGATTATTCCTACGACCACTTAGAAAATGCAACTTCGCCGTATGATCCTTGTGACACCACCTCCGAATTCGATGATTTCGAAGATTTTGATGACATCGATGAAACTTTTGATGGATACGCGGACGACCTACAATTCGACGATTCTCATATTGCATTTGGGAACGTCGTTCGCTTTGATGCAGATGTTTCATACATTGATGCGGTTGAGCTTCCTGATGACGACGTTAATGAAGAGACCGACGAAGTTCCTCAAATGACACTTCACGAAATGATGTTACTTGCCGATAGACACCGTGGGCTTGTTGTTCATGATAATCAAGACGACAATGACGAGGGTGATGTTAATGAAGAAACATCCATTGCAAATGTGATTATCGAGCAGCTTGCGAAAGATTATCCTCGCGACATGATGGAAGTTGACAGACAACTTTTCATCGCCTTCCTTAACGGGATTCATGGAGATACGAGGCGAAAATATCAAACATGTCTACATGATCGGGTACAAGGGTTCCGAGAGGGCCGCTTCCAGTCGCCCTTTTTCGAAGGTGAAGCAGACCCTTCCGGATGCTTTCTCCTTGATGAAGCACTCAAGCATGTTATTGGCATGTTCCGCCATATTGTCCTACGCGAGGAATATGATGAGCTCGTGCGTCTTGCCCAGTCTTCCCGATTTCAGAAAGAAATGCCTGCTGCATCGGTGCAGATGCAGCCGTCCGGTTTCTGGGACAAAATTGAGCGTCTTCTGTCGGAGCGCCTATTAGAGGGAATAGCCAGCATTGGCAAAGACGAGCTAAGTTTCTTCGCGGACGGTGTCGTCTACGCACTCGCGCATCCTAAAATATACATGTACGACGTCGCAGCTATGTCACCATACCAAGAAGATATCATCGCCAAGGACATCGAAACAACTGAAGTGGTGGAAGAAAAGAAAGAAGTAGAATTGGCAACAGTGTAGATTGATTCACTTCATGATCGAATCATCGCACGATCAAATTAGAAGAAGGAGGTGGTTTAGTGGCTGGCTCCGGTGACCAGCAAAGACGGATACACTACGACGCAGCGAATATGGCTGTACGTCGGGTTGGGGACGCCAAAAAAGTTACGTGAATACATTCTCATGACCATATGGCATAGAGCAGGTTTGATTGATGTATTTAGCAATCATTATTGACTTAGTTATCTCTTCCTTTCTAGTGATTCATGACATTTCTAGATTTACTACCTGAGAACTGTGTTTGTAGAGACTCTGAAGTGGTGCCTCAGGCCTCCTACCTGAACCAGGTCATACAGTGATACTAACTTACGTACTGTAGGACATAACTACTACCCTCGGTAGACTAAGCAACGGATAGTTCTATCGGCTTAACCGAAATGATAGATCCATATCCGTCGTAATAAAGCCCCCTGATATAGAAAGAAGTGCCGAATAGGATATATCACCGTTGAAAATATACTTTTACCGATCAAAAACTATGCATAGTGGGTTTATAGTGAAACATGTTTGGATTCACGAGTGCTAGTAGCTTTCATGAGGTTAGGTATTTGACCATCAAACTTCGGGCTTTTGCTGTCGGTTCAGAATTAATGGAACGCTGAAGCTTCGACGGTCCGTTCCTTATTCAAGGGGTAGTATGTTCACCTCACGACAAGACTGTATCGGTCATGACTCGTGTCTTCGTCTTGAACAAAGATGATTCAATTCTGCATTTTGAATATGTGTATTGCCCGGCTTTAGAGCGACCAGCCTGGCATAAGTCGAGTCAGGACACATAGCGCTTTGTTCCACAGCAGCAGATTATAAATTATAGACACAATAGTACAGAGTAGGTACTCTGTGAATTAGTATCAGCAATCAACAAACCGCCTGATAGTACGTATCTCTAGAGAATCCAAAATAGACTATGAACTTTGAAGCCGGGCTAATATCAAATGCCAATAGGGGTAGGTTCGAGGGCCCGCTTTCTATATGCTGTCTGCTTGAATGCAGTGTGCTTTAAGCTTTAGCCAAGTCAACTTGATAAATTGTTTAACATCGACCATGATTCATGAATCCAGGCATCATCGGTATGCGTAGTTAATACATAGGTGTTTTCGGAGTGTGGGGGGTGCTGCCTTTTCCATGTAAGTACCGTACACACTTTCACCGAGTAAAAGGCCAAAAGCAATAACAGTTTTCAGCTCTGGCAATAATATAAAATCTGTAATGCCAAACAAGTGTCGGCTAATAAGTTCATCTATCGGCTGCATGGTGTGTAGTACTCGGGTCACTGTTGTGCGTCTTGCCCAGGCTCAAAAGGACCGTTTTGTTGTCAGCTTGCAGGGGATCAACCACACAACGGAGATAAACGGGAGAGCTAAGCAGGGTTGACGCCTTTATGTATAGAAAACAAACAAGTGAGTCAGACTAAATGAGTTTGTCTGAGCTGATGACATAGGATGTAAAACAATGAACCATACTGTGTGCTGACCCTGCATGATGTGTGTTCTGATTATCATGATGATCTTGCTCCGTAGATTCAAGAGTAACTTTATTATATTATTACAATTTGTCGGGGAGACTAAGCAGAAGAAGGAATCCATGATTCTGTACGCTTGCTTCTTCAGGGAATTTATGGGGCAAACGCTAAACCGATTAATTGGATTATTGGAACTAGATCGACCCACTATATACCAACAGCCATATGTCATTGGCTATTGACATTTCATGAAGACCCAAAGCGGTTAGGGCAGCTGAGGAGATCAGCCATCGCCCAATTCTGCTACTAATGCATGTTATGCCATCCCTGCCATACATCGTGGGGCCAAATGTTATGCACCTTCATGGCAAAGTCTCGACTGTGCGAAGAGTACTCCGTACATCTAAGGGGAAAAAAGGTCCAAATTTTGAGATTCTTTGGCGAATATTCTATTGGACAACCGTATTCCAATCTATTGCTCTCCCGGGGTTGCTTATGTGGACAAACTCCGTACCTCGACAAATCCATGTGGGGGACATTGATGCCTGCCGTCCGTTGACAGGAACAGACAATCAGGAACGATCAGAGGATCAGAGGAGTTGATTAGACTCATTAGAGAGATTACTACTATTTGATTTATCATTAAAATTGAGACTCAACTGTTTCGTGCCACAGACACGCATGGCAGCACAGATGCCCACGCCGCTTCCCGAACAGAAAGAGCAAAAGCGGGTTCCTTCCTAGTGCAACTCTATCGATTCTCCTGAACCGCACGAGGTTGCTGCCTCCACCCTTTTACTTTTTTCTCGACCTCTGACTTCTGTCCAGAGTCCTATAACCACATACTACTGATTATTTATGTTTTTATCTTTATCGATTTGCGTATAATTCATATACACTGTTCGTGTGATATCCGTTCGTTCGTCTTTTCTTACATCCAGGTGGATACTGTATGTTCGGTATGCTGGAAACTCTTTTGCTCAAGGTACGGACCTGATTGAGAGAATTACATCGACATTTCTCTTTCCGACACGCGGCGACCGTACTTGCACTCGAATTAGCTCTCATTGCGCTGATTTTGGCATTGATCTGGTCTTTCGTCTATTCTCCATCAGCCTACAACTCATGACTGAATCGGACGATGAGACTGACATTTGACTCAAACAGTATATGATTTGCGATTGAGTGGGACGATGACTACTCAGTGTCCCTTCGTTTTTTGAATATATCATTCCCAGTCTATATACCCGAATTTCGCTTCATTCGTTCAGCTTATCAGCTTATCACGACCAAACTTTCCTCTTCACCATGCGGAACGACCAAGAGATCGGGGACATGAGCCCCCTAGCACGCTCGCGAAGTGTGAGCATCTCCAGCGATGCCACGCCAAAATCTATGCTGTCGTCTCCACCGCCTGTCGACCCTAGTCCAGCCTTTATTGCTCCCTCATCTGCCGCGCAAATCGTAAGCGTTGATATGGAACAAAACGATGTCATTGTCCAGAGTGGGAAGGAAGAATGCATCAAATCCAACAGTCTCGCACTTTTGAACGGCTTTCTCGACTGGCTACTTTTCAGCTTTCTCGCCTCGGCCAAATCAACCGAATTGAGTGCACTCCGTCCCGCCATTGCCGACGTTCTGAAGCCACGGTTAGCGAGAGAGGTGGTAGCCGCTGCGGACGAAGAGCTTGGTGAATATATGGGTGATGGCGATGACGACGAGCTGCAAGAGTTTCGAGGCGGCCGCGCACCCCACGGCGAATTTGATCTGGTGCGAGCATGGAAATTGGCTCGTTTGAGATGTATGGTGTATACCCGATTGGGCGATCTGGAAGAGGAGGAAGAGGATGAATATATTGCTAGGGAAGGCTTAGATGAATCGGGTGGTGCACCACGACGGTTCTCTGGCCATGCCGGAAACATCACACCAGCCGCTGCTATCTTTTTGACATCGATCATTGAGTATCTAGGAGAGCATGCGTTGGTCATTGCGAGCGAAAATGCTCGCAACAGGGGGTTTTCAACGGCAAGATCTGCTTCCAAATTAGCAAACTCTGAAGGAACAAACCAGAAGATGATCGTTGAGGAGAGTGATATGGAAAAATTGGCTCTAAACACCACATTGGGTCGGTTATGGAGAACCTGGAAGAAAGGGGTTCGTTCGCCAACACTGTCGAGGTCTTTCTCCAGAGAGTCACTCGTTAGACGAAGCGCTACCCCAAGTAATAAGAATGCTCTTGCTAGCGCGGACGATATAAACGGCCGAGACTCGAGAGTAAAGGAACCTGTGGAAGAGGAAGGGAGCCGGCCCAAATCGGTTGACCCAGCGAATATTGCATTACCAATGAACGATAAGGATGTCGATGAAATCGAGGTGCCTGGATTGTGGGTAGATGTAGAGGAAGCTGAAACGATGCAAGCTGCCATTGCTCAGATAGTTCGCCCACGGAGTCTGATAGTCTCTCGTTCTGCGCCACTGACCCCAACTTCTCCAATCCGCTCTCCTGGTACATGGCCAGCCACCAACTCACCCCAACATAACCGCTCACAGTCTGTCCCTGTTCATATTGATATTTTTAAGCAGGCCGACCGATTATCGCTCGAAACAGTTACCGAAAATGAAGGGAACGAGGAAGTTTTAACCACGGAGGCATCTACACCCCAAGGTAGAAAGGACGTAACCTCAACTTCAAGCCCAAAGGAGAAGCCAGAGGGGCCTTCGGAAGACAAACCAATGCCCCTTGCTATCGTCCCGCAAACGGTTATGAGTGAAGGCATTGCTGATCGTCACCCGTTAGGAGATGAGGTTGTTGAGGGGCAGGGAACTTACCAGAGACCTAATCTCACCAATCTTTCAATGCAGAGACCGAAAAGAAAGCAATCCAAAGATACGGCGAAAATGGAGAGCTCCGGCACATTTGTAGTTGAGGATCCAGCCGTCTCCACAGACTATCTTGATGATCATCAGTCATCCATGCAAGGGGTGGAAATAGGCCATGACGTTAAATCCGCCGCGACACAGCAAAATCCCCACCATGTGGATGATGTGTCTCATGCACATGAAGTAACTCAGCCTATCTCACATGCAATAGCGCCTACTTCTCATCCACGCCAACTCGAAACAGGAAAGCAGACAACTGTCGAAGAAAATATCAACAACCTTCCACGTCACTCACCCAACCCAAGCCGGCACACATCTTCCTTGTATACAGAAAGCATCGGAGGTCCTCAATCTACCTCGGATGACAGCGAGGGAAGTATTCATCGATCGATACCTTCACGCGCTGCTTCACACGCTGCCTCGGTCAGGAGCCAACCGCGTCAGGAAGATCCTTCTCCAAGTCGGGAGCGTGCCACAGTCCAGCGTGTATTTGCTTCATCTACCACGTCGCAAGGGTCCATTCGATCTCGTCGGTCTACAAGTATCAGCGAGAAGCGGCCTCTTACATCTGGCTCTGGAGCATCAAACGTTTCCAACAAATTGAAAGTTCTCATCGGTCGTCATCCCGCGGAAGTTGACGCCCCCTTGCCTGCTCCACCTCGCAGGTCTTCCGATGCTAGCAGATTTGCTGCCAGTGATGATGTGGGCGAAGGTGCTTTAGACGAACTCATCAAAAGCGACGAGACGATACGATTCACATTGACCCCCCGTACTATGCGGGAGATTGAAGTAAGATATCTGTTGCAAATCACTTGATCCGATAACTGACAAAGATATGCGAGTAGATGCCTGGATCTCCTCGTTGGAATACCGCTCGCAACGACGTCCATAAAGATCGAACTGATACATCCGACCTGGCTACGTTCTTCAGGACTACCGCTCCGCCGGGACAGTCAGTTCCATCGCCGCGTTTCACGAAAGAACAGGAACCTCCAGTGCCTCGCACGAAGCCGGCTCCGCCATCAATGGTAGATAGTTCCAGATCGCAATCTGCGATCGGCACGGCTTCTGGGAAGTCTAGCCCTACTAGTCTACACTTAACAGCTAGTCCCGTGAGTCGAACTTCAAGTCGGAGTAGAGCGGCTATGCATCAAGCTCGAGAAGCCCGAGTGGGAGGTGATTCTGTCCGAGATTTTGCACAATTTATTCGTTCCACTGGACCCCGGACGGAAATGGGACCCAACGGTCATATGCGTGATGGCTCAGATTCGGCTGTAAACTCCTCCAGGCCAGACACTGCTCAGTCCGCCTCCTCCCGGACGACCGCTAAACCCAGAAATCCGTCCACCTCGGTCAAGAGAAATGGGCCACGACTTCAAGCTCGTGACCCAGCCGGTCACGATAGCAGCAAAACGTCTGAGCTGATTGATTTTATTAGAGAGGGCCCTCCGGGCGCACCAACTCATCGCATTCCGCGTACGGTGGCCCCCTTCAGGAATACCATGGATTCAGATGATCTTATATTGATTGAAACAGCCCGTGATAACGACACCAGAGTGACACCTTCCCTTGCAAGTACAGGTGCTGAATCCACGTCGAGTTCTCGTGCTCCACTTCTTGCAAAATCCAGTCCGGCCGATGCACCGCCCATCCCAAGACGAAAGCGACGGGGTCCGCGAGATCCGTACGCCATTGATAACTCTGATGACGAGGACGAGGATGAGGAGGAATCTTCGCAACCTAGCATAGTGTCGAAGCCACCACGAACCGAAGAGAGCCTGCTCGATTTTTTGAACTCCGTTCCACCACCGGTCACCCAGAAGGCCCCCGAGCCATTCATTCTTACTTCGTACCCGGTACCTCCAAATACTTCTTCCGGGCAGACTATGTCCAGCGTTAAGAATCGGTTCAGAAGAAACACTGTCACGGATAAGGGCCCCACGTCGAAGAAGTCAATGCCCTCGATGCGGTCTCCCAAAATGATCACCAAACCGCAAATCAGCTCACCACTTCCACAGTCAAACGAGTTTCCTGTAAATAGGTCTGGTTACCCAGCTCAAATGAGTCGTGAGCGTGGACTAGCATCTCAACCATCTTTACCTAGTCTATCACGGCCCGCGCGGCAAACCGAGACGGGTGCTCTCGCAGATTTTCTGAAAAATACCGGGCCACCCGAGCCCATTGCTCGTCCGCCTACAATCATGTCGGAGAACAAAAAGGACTCTCCATTTTCTAAGTTTTTCCGCCGCAAGAGGGTGGAGGCTTAATGCTGATAAGCTGACATCACATGGCGATTTCAGCCCACTTTCTCTCCTTTTGTGGATGCAGTGATGCAATATAGCGCAAGTATTTTTGATTAATATATCTTATCACAAAGTTCCTTTACTATACTTTCTTTTGGCAGCGGTCCTTGGTTTGCGATTATACATCTACATCTTGATGATACCTTGTTTTCTTTGATCGTGTGAACAACTATGTCTCTCAATCTCTTACTGTGTTCTCTTCTGTGAAAGCCCATTGCTCTATTTAGCCAAGAGTATCTATATTCCCTCCCTGCTCTTATATTCAGAAGTATTCTCGGAACTCACCTCTTCCACCTTACCTATTGGAGATGTTACATTATGATGTATGTATATTGGAGATGATTATTCAATGATAATAACGATAATAATACTTGCTAATTAGTATCTATCGACGAAATTCCACGCAAACGACGAACTAATCATTCTTTTGTACACCAAAAAGAGGAAGATGTTAGGGCAAACGGAACAACATTAATCCGAAAAACGAAGCCAAGCCCCCTTTACTTGGACTATTCCGGTAGCATGTTAGGTTTGATGTTTAGCTGGCTTCATCCCACGATCATAAAAAGTATTCAACTCACAAACAATGATGGCATTCAATAATTTGGGGACCATCTTCTTTGGTCTTTTGTTATTATGGGCCGGACTGAGTTCTGCGCTCAAATTCGATCTTACAGCTACAACGTCAAAGAGCGAGCGATGCATTCGCAATTTCGTGTCGAATGGGCAGCTTGTTGTTGTCACGGCGATTGTGTCGGGGACTAAAGGTGATGGACAGCTTGTTAATATGCACGTATGTAGTGCCCTATTTTTGCGCTGGCCTGAAGTGGTGCAATGGACTGAAAAAAACAAAACAACAGATCAAAGATGCAATGGGGAATGATTATGGTCGTCCCAAGGACGTTGTCGGCGAAACTCGTCAATCCTTTACGTCGCCTGCTGATACAGCTTTTGACGTCTGCTTTGAGAATCTCATTACCAATACTCGGCGTACGCTTTCCTTCCTGCGCTATCCCATTCTTCATAATTGAAAATATACTGAGTGATAAAAAAAAAAAAAAACAGACCTGCGAGGCCCCGTCAGCCGCGAAATCGAACTGGACATCGAAATTGGCGCCGACGCACGCGACTGGTCCAACATTCAGGCACAGGAAAAACTGAAACCCGTCGAAACCGACCTCCGACGCATCGAGGAAGTAGTCGGCGAAATCGTGAATGAGATGGAATACCTGCGTCTCCGTGAACAGAGACTTCGTGATACGAACGAGTCGACGAATGAGAGGGTGAAATGGTTCGCTTTTGGGACGATGGGTATGTTGATGGGGCTTGGTGCTTGGCAGGTTGTTTATTTGAGGGCTTATTTCAGGTTTGTCCTCCCCCCCTTAAACCCCGCTCCCTGGTTGGAAAGATGGAAACTGATATGAGTAAAATAGATCGAAGCATCTCATTTGATAGCATAGGAAAGAGAAGGAGTTTGAGGTTGAACCGGGAGCCATGTTTTTCTAATGAAAAAAATGTACTTTTTTTATGATATACTACTTCTTGCGAGCATTTTATTACCGATTGCGATGCATTCATGCACTACGTGTGATACTGGGTACCTTTTTTATTGGCTGAGAATGGATGAATTGAGTGACAATGACTGTTTGAAGCTTGGTTAGATGCCTGTGCAATAAAAGGTTCGCTGATATCGACCCTTAGCAGCTCTAACACATCAAGTCGCTGCCTTCCAGTGATAGGCCTAAATACATATGTACCATCTCGGTTTACGCAATGCAATCATCCAGTCAGTCAGTCAGGCGACATCTAGACACTGACGATCCAGTGCTGCCAGCTGGACAAGGGGCCAGCAATTCCGTCAACAGGGTCATATATTGATATTTTTTGAGAAGGCGAGGTCATACACCGAGTACTCAAAAAGAAACCCGGAAATGGCTCTGCTAGACACTTTGATTGGGACTTCCGCCCATGCTGTGCTAGCTTTAGTCAGAATCTACTTACGTACTATGCGTATGGAAGCCGGGCAGTACTAGAGAGACCAGGAATGTGCTATGTTAATGGTATATCACAAAAGGCTGACATATCAAACAATCATTCTATGTGAATACCCCGGCAGAACCCTTCTCCATCCTACCACATATTTGCAACGAAGTAGAAAGCTAGAACCATCCATAGTGTCCATCAAGAAGGAAGCTCGGCAAAATCTGCTTTGATAACGCCGATCCTGCCTCTGGTGACTCCAGTACACAAGCGTATGGAGTGGACCTTCAGTAGCAACATCAACTGCTCAACGCTGTCTCATGCGGGCCTGAAGAGCAGCGCTGGGCACTGGATCATCCCTAACCCAATGTGCACTCAACTCATATCCCGCCACACAGTTTCGTACTCCATCTCCATGCTCGTAGAGTAGCACTTTAAGATTATAGCGAAGGCGGAAATCCTTGACTGAGACATCCTCGCTATCGAGCCGTAGTAGACGCTTCGTGGTCCGACTAAATGTCCGCTCCTCCTGAGACATGAGCTTCCGTGTAAAGCTGACGAATAAATCTTCATCATTATAGATATTGACCTCCTTTTGCTGTGGGTGCTGTTCTTTGGTCGTTGGTTTCTGCGTTACATATGACTTGACCATGTCGATATGATTCTCGTACTCCCATTTAATAGACTTCAGAAGAAGAGCATTTGCCCTCCCGATTCCAATAAGAAATGCAGGGATTGCATCTGTGTCGTTAAACCAGAACGTGTTGTAACGATAGAAGATTCGACGTGCCTCGTGATACACTTGGCGGCTCGCTGCTAGAATAGCTAGTAGGTTGTTCGGTGGATTATGCTGCATCCAGACTCCTTTTATCGGATTGACCGGTATCATCTGGACATTGTAGAGCTCTATTCGGTCAAAACAAAGGATTGTCTTGTATATTAGTTCTCGTAATTCTGGCGTTATCTCTTCGTTAGTCAAAGTGTATAAGCCCAACATTGGACGCTTACTGACACAAAAGGCCAAATTCCATACCTAGAGGCAACCTCAGAAATGGAAAAGTACCCTTCGGTTGCCATATCTTGTAGGGTTCTGGGTCAAACGACGTTGGTTGCGACGAGTTCGAGGCATCTCCTTTCCTATGACCGTAATGACGATGACAAACAACATGCTCAACGAACTTTCGTCTATCAATGACAACTCTCGCGCAGGATGGACACTGATAAGAAGGCTTTTTATCTTCCTCGGAAAGGCTTTTTTTTCATGATGTTGAGGGTCTTGATCTTTAACACATCATGAATACCATCGGCTGGGTATCGCCATTTGCCTACGTATTTGTGTAGATGGGTTTGCAAGGCTTTTTTGTTGGCGTACTGCGTTTGACAGAATGGGCAGATTTGTGGTTCCCAAGGCATGTCTTTTTTTTTCACTTCTGTCACACGAGTTGTACGGTGTTTTGTGTACGGATGAAGCTTGGAAAGAGCTGTCAGTCTGTAATTAAGGGAGCTCTCAACCTTACTAAGCAGGTTGAGCCAATTAGAGTACAGTATCCGGCTCACAAAGGAGAACCCTAACTAGAGGTTATATGGGCTTATCCAAGTCAAGCTCAACGAGACTTCCACAATAGTCACAGTGATATTCGTTATATGTGCATGCAAAATCCATTTTATGCCTTGCCTACATGCCTCTCCTGATATGCAGCATCTCCATGAACCATATCTTCATCTTCAACAGCGACAGCCATTTCCGACATAGTCCCTGTCTCAAACGGACCTCGATAATTCCCAAACCTCCAAACAGGGACCCCGCTCTGGAACATCCCATTAATCTCTTCGAGCGTGCGTCCTTTCATCTCTGGAACACAGAAATATGCAAAAACCAAGGACGCCATAGCCAGACCACCGAAAATAAACCCCACTTTTGATCCGAGATTCGCATACGGTGCGTCAAGAAGATAAGGCGTGCTGAAAGAGAATGCAAAGTTTGTGGCGATATTGACTAATGATGCGACTCGTTGCGTCTTGTCTCGCAGCCTACTTGCTGGTAGCTCAGTCGTGATGATATAGTTTAGTGGATCCCAGCTAAAGCATAGGTTCGCTGAAGAGAGTGCCGTCAAGGCAATGATGGCATGTTTTTGACTGGACGTGGGATGATGGATGAGCCCGATGCCGGCCATGGAGAACAGCCATGTTGTTTGTAGCGCTGAGCCTATCAATAGGATAGGTCGTCGTCCTACCTTGTCAGTTATCATAATAGAAACGAGACAGCAGAATGTGTTGATGCAGGAACTCATGATTGAATAGTCGAATGCATTCATTGAGTTGAGAGACTGCACAAACAGGGTGCCGTAAGCAGCAGTGAATGGTGAACCGGTAGCTTGAATGAAGAAGTTCATCCCCATAGCGATCAACGTTCGCTTCAGGTTACTACCGCGAAAAAGATCTCTGTATGTTCCTTGGTTTTGTTCCTCTAACAAGGACTTTTTCAACAGAGAGAGTTCATGACAAGTATCATAATCGGCATCCCGGCCTCCGGTAGTACGAAGCAAGCGTAACGACTTGAGCGCATCCTTCTCACGGCCTTGCAATAGCAGCCACCGCGGAGACTCTGGAATAAACCAGACGCCGATTGCAACTACAGTGGGGATAATATAGAACAAAGCCTGTGGTATTCTCCAAGCAGCATTAGAGTTCAGTTCAGAAGTGCCACGACAAACGCTATTGATGATGATTCCGCCGAGGAGTAGACTCGTCTGATACGTTCCCACGGCGAATCCTCGAATAGGCGCAGGCACGATCTCGGCTTGGAACGGTGGGCAGGTGGAAAGCTCCATGCCGATGTAGGCATAATTGAGTATGCGGCCTGCGAGAACCTGTTCGATTTTGCGGGACGTCACCAATACCGTCGCCGACATGGTAGCCCATACGCACATACAGAACATGGACATACGACGGCCGTACCGCGCGCTGATGATACTGCCTATATATAATCCTGAGACGACTCAATCAATATCACTGTATCTTTAACAAGCGCCGAGAGAACGGGATAGAAGCCGAAAGGGTATAAGAGCGTAAGAACGGGTAGGATAGTGCGCACCGAAAGCAAAACCAATAAAATTCAAGCTATTCAATAAAGACGTCCAGTAAGTAGGAATGGTATAGGAATTCGTCTTGGGGTTATAAGTTCCGAATTGATGCTTGTAGGGAGTCATGGCTTGGCTGGTAGCAATTCCCTGGTTATCGAAGCCATAGTTGAGACTCGAGAGCGCAATCAGACTGACGGCCGCGGCTAGACGAGGAGTGAAATGCGAAAGAATGTGATTCCTCTTAGCGAATGGAAGAGCCATCGCGCCTATAACCGTGAGAGCGCGATATACAACGAGTCACAGCTACTTGACAGGAGTCGAGTCGAAGCGGACAGTGGAGTATCGATCGAAACGACAGTGGGATGATTCTCACGGCTGGACTCATTCTGTTGAGCAGGGGAGGTAGAGCCCTAGACATGGGTAGGGTTGCAGCACCGTGCAATCGACGAATCGCCCCCAATTCACGTGGAATTTGTGCAACTCGAACACTTCACCGCAACATTAGGACGTCGTCGTCCTATATGGACATCGCATCGCAGAGAATGGCGAAGACAAGATGTTGTGACAAGTATGGTCAGGAATCAAATTCTTGTTGGAGAAATTCTTCATCCGTGCAGTGCGGCAGAGCTGCTGATTGGTCACGACCCTCTTAAACCTCCTTCCTCTGCCACTGCTCACTCTTTCCTCCCAACTTCACTATCCAACGACTGCTTCGACCGTTGAGAACCGCGTCTTTCTCAATCTTATTCCATGGCTTGACATCCTCAATCCATGCCGGTAGGTTCAGAGAGGGAGATCACCAGCCAGACAACTTCTTCGTTCCTCCGCCCCTCCGTATGGCGAATGAACCTTAAAAACTACCGCTCCATCCTCTGGCGATTCTTGCGATAGCCCTACATTCCGCAATGACAGGCTCTACCGACGATACCGCGAATCTCCGGTCCAAGAGTCGAGTTGGTGGTTTCCCCTTTTCGTCGTGAATTCGGTCAATCCATGCAACTGAAGCGAATGCCTCGCTTCAACAGTCATGGAGTTATCCGAAGAGCCGGGAGTCAGATCGCCTTCGAGACGAAGATAAGCGTTTTGCGCTGACGGATAGTCTTTCTCAACACATGCGAGCGACAGATCAATTTGAGCATCAGGAATATGCCAGGTAGGGAGTTGGAGACTTATATGAGGTATTGCAACGTATCCATATAAATTCCTAGCCCTAAGAACTAAGCCCGATAAAGATCCTGTCTAACCGAGTGCATGACGTTTTATTTGGAGAACTATGACAATACATGACTCGATTAAAGGACGGCTCTTCAATAGTAAATCAATAGTACGATTAAAGTGGCCAATCATGGAATTCAGATCGGTCGACCGTTGTGGTGATCATCGAGAATTCGTTGTCTCGATTCATTAATCATGAGTCAACCTACCGGTGTACTGTTTAAGAGTAGACCATGAGGATTCATCGATTATATCTAGGAATTCTTGTGAAGCGCTGGAATAATTTCTAGGGCAGGAAATGAGTATATAAACAGTTGACCCGATTAAGCTTCAGCAGAATCTTCCCGCAGTGGATACTCCTGAGACATGATTATCTTCTACCAGATCGGGAATCTGTATCCCATTCCACTTTTTTGTTTTGAATAATTCACAAAATCCTATGGTACAATAATGCAGCAGAAATCATCTCAATGACAAGCCTTCCCATACTTCCGAAGACGAAGATAATTATACGGCAACGGAGCCAGATATCCAGCCGCCACAGACGCTGCCGCCGCCGTCCAGAATTTCGGGTCGCCGATATCCACGACGCCCCCCGTGAGATGATAATCAACGATATTCTCCGCAGCCTCCATGGCCAGCATCGATACCATACTCATTCCCATCGCTGTGCGAGCTGCCGTCGGCCAGGAGAGTTGGTCCACGCCCCGGCGGAGAAGGATGGTTTCAAGGATGATTGAAGTTGTGATGCCTGATGCCACTATAGTCCCCGACCCGATATGTCAGTTCATCAACTTCTTCAGGCACATGACTCGATAAGAGAAGGGGTAATAGGTATATTTACTAGATGCACCCATGATAACCCCCATGCCGAGTCCGGGATAACAGGTTTGCAGCATCCATAATGCTGAGAAATCGCCAATCGTACAACCAACAAGACAACGTAGGGTGTTGATTCCTGCGCGCTTCCACGTAGATTTGCAAGTCCAGAACCCGGGATCCCACGCTGACCGTAGTCGAGGCTGCCAAGGGTTTGAGCTTGTATTTGATAATTCACTGCTCTTATTGCAAGGATGCTTTTTGGTAGATTGGCATTCTTGCTGTGCAGGTGAGAAGCTTGCAAAGAACCGAGGCGTAGGAGATAAGCAAGGACCTCGAGGAAACCCGAGCTGCAATACTCGTGCTATTCGTCTGAGCTGGTTCTGTTGCATTTTGAGAATTGGAATCTATGAACTTGAAAATTTATTATGGACGTAGCCATCCTTCGTATTTTAATCGACTGAGCTGGGCTGGGCTGAATATTGGATTGGACGGTTTTAACGCAAAAAACGCGCGGATACAAAAGCATCCGCCCTTATGTCCGAGCAATCCAAGCATCACCAAGCACAACTGCCTCATGATGCAAAGTCAACTATATCAGCAATTTACCTGCTACGTATCACAAATTTCCATGTGCCTATATTCAAATCCGTCATTCCATCTTCGTCGTCGCCAGCACCTCCGCCACAATCTGTTGCTCCACCTCTCCCACATCAATCTGCTCTTTTCCCTTTCGAACCAATTCGACGTCCGGCACTGACGAATGCTTCTCGCCCTCAAAAATGGCATCGATCTCTTCCAGAGTTTTGCCTTTCGTTTCAACCCAATAAACAACCTGCGATGTTACAACAGTGTAAGTGACTGAAAAGCGACTAGAATGGGAGCATCACGTACGATCAAAACCAAGATGACGATATCCCACGATCCGTTGATCATGTACATCTTCCAGCCAATATTTGCAAGACCAATTGGCATGATATACACAAAGACGAGACTATCCTCTTGTCAGCACTGTCCTTATCGCCTCGATGAGACAGGAGAACTTACGCGAACGCATTGAGCGAGAATGCTGACAATGCTACTCCATTTGCTCGAATCGAATAGTTCATAACCTCCGGTGGGTACAGGTATAACAGTGGTGTCCAGGCAATCGAATAGAACCCCTGGAATAAGAACATAACTGCCACATCTCCATAGACCAATGCTTTGGAAGCTCCGTCTGGGTTATCGGCATACATCTTTGAGAGGCCGCCAATGATGAAGAGACATGCAATCAATAGTACTTGTGATAATATCGCCGTTGGTTTGCGACCCCATTTGGCTGCAAGATGGGTTCCGGTTAGGGCACAGACTAAGCACCATGCATTGAGAACCACGTTCTTTCCAATATTTGTCAGTCTTCATATGTCAAACCATGGGTCGTATTAGCTTACCGCTTTCAGCTGCTCTACTGTATCCTTGATACCAGCAGTGTCAAGTTCCGAACCGAGATAATAAGACGCAATAATGTTACCTGCGATACAGGAGAAAGGCCCTGGCGATATCCCAATCAACATCCTTTTTCGGGCAGCAGGAGTCTTGATAAGTTCTTTCGGACTCATCGTTCTTCCCTGCCTCTTCTCCCAGTTGAGTGTATCAAGGATCTCTTTGTATACAGCCAGTGCAACGGGATCGCTTTGGTTGCCGTTCGAATTCGTTTGTGCGACCACTTCTCGTGCTGCGTCGTGGAGGCCCTGATGGACTAACCAACGTGGGGATTCAGGTCTGCATGACAGTAAGATTTTAGTCACTCGTTTCTGGTGACGTATCACTCACATGAAAGGTATTATGATGATACAGGCTAGAGAGAATATGCCCTGGAACAACGACGGCGCACGCCATGCCCAAGTCGAGTTCCATTGACCAGTGCCGAGTGTAATACCCGCAGCTATCAAAGCTCCAACGCTGGATAAAGTCAGGTTCTCATGTAATTGCAAATCAGGTATTGTAAGATCAACTCACTAATAAAAATCATTGAGCAATCCGACACCCCATGCACGCCAACGGCTTGGAAACGTTTCTGCAAGATAAACACCCCCGGCAGTACCTGAGATTGCGAGTCCAAGACCCAGAACTATTCGGGACACCACAAACATGGCAATATCTTGCGCCGCAGTCTGAAGAACGATGCCTATTAAACTGATGACAGAACCCCATAGAAGCGTCGGACGACGGCCAAGCCAATCTGAGAGCACTCCTGAACTCAGGGTGCCAAAGAAACTCCCGATAAATACTGATGCGGTGTTCAGACCGATCGTCGCGGTATTAAGGTTGAAGTAGTCGGTATATGAGGGAAGAATGTTGAGGCCGTTCATCATAGAACCATCGTAACCTCCAGTCTTTGATCCCGTTCCACTCAGCTATTTTCTTTCTTAAGAGCATAAGCACATGCGAGTACTCACCGCTGATTGCACCATGGAACATATCATAAGCAATACTGCGACGGTAGTGGTAGACTCTGGAACCCATGCGGGCATCCATGTACCCGTTGTCGATCGTTTCAACATTCTGTCGCCTTCTTGACGGGGGCACACTGCTCGAGAAGAGGTTTTCCCGAAGTAAAAAACGGATGACTGGACAAACAGAAAAGAATCAAGCTGGTATTCTGGCATCGAGGGTCAGGAGACAAGAAGTCTCCTTATCCGCGCCATTGTCCAGAGGATGGATACCACCGTAGCGTACAGATAAGCTAGTCGAGCGACTTTACGTGAAGGAGGAAAAGATATGCGGTTCTTCACTGAGACACCAATAGCAAGCTCAGGGCAGACTAAGCGTTGGAAGTATATAGTATTGATATAATATACTCTAAAGCGATGTTACCTTGAGGTGGTTAGTTACCCCAGACTCCCCGCTGAGATAAGCTGATAAGATAAGCGTCTTGCCTATCAGGGAAGGTGCAAGACGGGTTGTTCCTTCCCCTTACCAGCTGCCTAAGGCAGTAAGGTACCACAGCATCCTTTAGACTAAAGAACGACCAGCAATTTATCATCCAACTTTCTTCTGTCAACTCTGCCGCCCTCTTGGTATGTACAGCACCATGTATAGCCGCCCGGTCATCGCTATTGCTGGGTTGGCTTGTGAGACATCAACCTTCACCCCTTCGAAAACGTTGGCTCCAGCATTCCATCCGCGAAGGGCCATTGAATGCATTCAGGAATATGACTTTCTCAAGCCGGGAAGCCCTCTGGCAAACATTGCCGAATGGCGTGGAGCCCTTATCGGCCATGCTCTTCCCGGAGGAATAGTTACTCGAGCAGCATTTGAGGAACTAGCAGCAGAAATTTTGGCTAGACTCACGGATATACTTTCGTCTACACCGCCACTTGATGGACTATGGTTTGATATCCACGGTGCTATGTGCGTGGAAGGACTCGACGATGTAGAAGCAGAGCTGCTTCGTCGCATTCGCACAGTCATTGGACCCGATGTGATCGTGTCGGCGTCTATGGACCTGCATGGAAACGTGTCGCGTGAGCTTGCTCACCAAACTGATTTAATTACATGCTATCGAATGGCACCGCATGAAGATGAGCTAGAAACAAAAGAGCGTGCCTGTCAGAATCTGGTCGATTTGCTCACAAAGCAGCGTTCAGCACGAGATAGACGGCTACGACCTTACAAAGCGTGGATACCTCTACCAATTCTGCTGCCAGGTGAGCAGACTTCTACTCGAGTTGAGCCTGCAAAACGTATATATGGTGCTGTTTCAGGCGTCGAGGCTCGGCCTGGTGTTATAGATGCTGCGATCTGGGTTGGATACGCTTGGGCTGACGAGCCCCGCAACCGAGCCATTGTCATGGCCACTGGCTGGGACAAGACTGCTGTTGCTACGGGTGCCGAAGATTTGGCCAAGCTTTTCTGGGATGCTCATGCTGATTTTGACTTCGTTGGTCCCACCGGAACATTCAAAGAATGTCTAGATACAGCTCTGACATCTGTTGCCCGGCCATTCTTTATTTCAGATAGTGGGGATAACCCGACAGCTGGTGGCAGCGGTGATATGACATGGGGCTTGACTAAGCTTCTAGCTAGGCCTGAGTTCCAGGATGCTTCAGGGCCGACTGTGATATATGCAAGTGTACCTGGTCCGAAAGCTGTCGAAACAGCCGTTGCCGCCGGTGTTGGGGCGATAGTAACAGTAACTGCTGGCGCAGAGGTTGATAATATACATGCAGGTCCTCTTACAATGACTGGGCGAGTACATTCAATCAAGCATGGTGATAAAAATGCGGAGATTGAAGTTGCCCTTCAAATTGGCAGCATCTATGCTATTTTGACAAAACTACGCAAGCCGTATCACAAGGAGCATGACTTCACTGACTTGAATCTTCAGCCTCGCTCTGCCGACATTGTGATTGTCAAGATCGGATATTTGGAACCAGAACTGTTTGATATGGCAGCGGACTGGATGCTTGCTCTCACTCCTGGCGGCGTTGATCAAGACCTCGTCAGGCTGGGTCATCACCGGATTCGCCGTCCGATGTGGCCGTTTGATAAGAAATTCGAGACTCAGCCAGACTTGAAGGCACGTTTTATTTCGTTATCACACGAGCCTTTGCTGGGACCAGATGAATAAAGTTCAAAAATTTGATTTAGAACAACGACTCTCGCATAGCAGAAGCAGCCAATGTACATAATGTAGCTTTCAGGGAGGAAAAGTAGATTTCTAAGCCATGGATGAGTCCGGCGTTGTCACCTTCAGACCAAGCCCTAGCGCTAACGATGTATCAAGAAGGAGATATCCTTAGCAAGCCTGACTGACAGTGGAAATATTTGTTTGTTGTTTGTTGTTGTTTGTGACTCTTGATCCAGGCGGGTTTACATTTATCCGGAGCTTCTTACATTGATCAGGAACAGGCGGGGCATTCATTCCACAATTTGACATTGATGATTTTGAAAGTCAGCCAAATCGCAACGATGCGATGTCTTCCGCCCTGGAACGTCTGCAGCAACGTGATCTTGCTGAAGAGATTGAAGCGATAAATGCAATCTACGAACCCGATACAATCGAAATCAATACAGTGACCGCGGAAAATGGCCCGCGAACGCTAGATCTGGGAGGAACGGACAACAGCACCTCCGCTATTACAACGACGATTCGATTGCGTATTCCGGAGCATCCTCATCTGTCCTTCATAATCGGGTTTGACGATGAGTATCCGGAAACGCCTCCACGAATAATTGGGACAGCATCGACCTCTTCACGCGGCGAAGGAAGTCTAGCTGTCGATGTGTTGAGGGATATCGCCAGCCGAGCACATCAACCAGGGCAAGTCTGTTTATTTGAAGTGGTCAGCGAAGCGAGCGAAAAGTTCTCTGAATTGAGCATTGGCGGAGCAGCAACAGACTCTGAAAATGCATCGAAACGAAACGAAGCACAAGATGGAGACGAGACCACAGACGAGCAGATTGACCGGACTGCCGAGAATTTCATGGCTCTCTCTTTGCAAGACGCATTCGGCATCGATAGTCCCCCCGAGTGGATACTGTCCGATGTCGTGACAGAGAAGAAATCAGTCTTCGTCGGCCGTGCCGTGCCTGTCACTAGCAGAGACCAGGCAAAGGCGTATCTGGATTATCTCCTAGCAACAGACAAAAAAGTCGCAACTGCAACACACAACATCAGCGCGTGGCGTATTCGAGAGAGGAAAGACGACAACACTGAAAGGACATTTCAAGACTTTGACGATGATGGGGAAACGGCCGCGGGCGGACGTTTACTACATTTGATGCAGTTGATGGATGTGTGGGATGTGCTGGTGGTGGTTACCAGGTGGTATGGAGGAATCTTGCTTGGCCCGGATAGGTTTCGAGTTATCAACAATGTCGGAAAAGACGCACTTATCAAGGCAGGATTTCAGAAGGATACTTCGAGTGCCAAGGATAAAGGCAAGAAGAAGGGCAAAAAATGACATCTCTGTTTTGGCCCACGGATTCTGAGCTGTCCATGTTACAGCATTGTTCGATATAAGTCATGGCGCTAAGGTCAGGTCATTTTATTTATTCTGTGTCTGTAAACTGCACATAGAAGGCGCTGTCGATACGGTTTCATTTGGTGATTCTGCCAAATTTCCTCGGGTGTGTTGTACAGCACGACGTATTCAGGCAGTGGGTTTGGATTAGGGTTCATGGAATCACGAGATCATCCTTGTCGTAACCAGAGTCGTTTTCTCGGTCGTCGAGTCATAATTCAGCATGCTACTGGAAGGTCAATAGAAATAAAAGCAGATTAGATTAAAGAAGAGATAAAGCTCTATACTCTTTTCCCTAGTCATCAAACAGAAATGGAGTCATACTCGGGGACGCTCTGGAACATACATCTATCCTAATCCAGGCAGTTAACCACATAGAGACTTAAGATGGGAAACACATCATCACATAACCGAATCAGTCAGATACGGCTTAAAAACTGGATCTCTACAAAATTGTATAACCTCAAGATTTGGTAGCAAGTTTCATCAAATGCCGAAGGGTCGTATTCTCGACCTCTGATTGGCCTATTCCGTGCCTATCGAGCTCCTTGCGGCTGTTTCAGACGAGTCTGTGTGTACTGTGTTACCTTGCCGGGCAGTCGACAATGGATGTTGGATTTGAAACTGGGGCTCAATGGAAGAAACTGAGATGTTCTTTGCAATTTGGTACTTGGAAGCCTTGGTGTGCTCCCAGTTGTCGAGACACCAACGATAGATCGAGTTCTTTATGGTACAACTCTATTTGAAACGGATTTATACCATGAGTCAAACTTTGAATGACGGATCCTATATGACACAGTTTGTAAGGATTCTTTTTCCTGTATCCTTGCATCAGCTTCTCATAGCAAGGGGCTCTTTCGCCAATCCCTAGCTGACTGATGGCAATAAGAGAGTGTGACTCCCAATAGAACAATGGGATTGTATCATGAATGAGGCCCAGCCACTGGGTCAATTACTGGTAGGTGAATGCCATTCAAAGTCCTCGCGCTAGTCAGGCGACGCCCAGTCAATAACCTCAATGACTTCCAATCCTACACGCCATATAAAATATGACTATCCCCTCTCTGAGTCTAGGCCATTCATTATCTTCCACTTCATTCCTTTTGACACGCTGGCGCAAAAAAATATTTCTTTCTCAGTCATTTCCTTTACCTTCATTTTTCTCCTTCTGTTCCTTACCTGCAGGTCAAGTTCTTGGACAGAATCTTTCTTTCTTCACGATCCTTACAACCGTTGTCACCTGGCGTAGACACGACTATCACTCTTTTCGACATCCAATATTCTATCCAATTGTTTGGATACCGATCCTTTTCTTTGTCTCCCTGAGTCGGCTGGTACGCTCAAAGCAACAAAGCCTTTTTTACCGTCGCGAAAAGTCAACCTTCGAGGCTCAATATGTTTTTCACAAAGCAACATATTTTGCTTTCAGTCGTCCTTGCAGCTTCGGCTGTGCAGGGACACATGAAGATGTCTTCTCCTCAGCCGTTTGCACAAGACACTTTGAACAACTTTCCCTTGGCAGCCGATGGCTCCGATTTTCCATGCAAACTACGAGGCAACACTTATGCCTACACACCGGCTACTCTTACGGCCAACACGTATCATATTGGTGACTCACCTCTATTGAGCTTCGTTGGAGGTGCAACTCACGGCGGTGGTTCCTGTCAGGTCAGCTTAACAACCGATTTGGAGCCCACAGCAAAGTCCCAGTGGATGGTCATCCATTCCATCGAAGGAGGTTGTCCAACAAAAGCACCTGGCAATATTGGAAATGACCCCAACGCCCCAGACCCAACAACATTCCACTTTACCATTCCTGATATTGCTCCAGGCCGGTATACCTTGGGTTGGACCTGGTTCAATCGGATTGGTAATCGCGAAATGTACATGAACTGTGCCCCTATCCAGATTGTTGCAAAGGGGGGTAGCAAGAAGCGAGAGGAGGGGGAAACATCAATTTCCAAGCGCGCTGATTTCCCTGAAATGTTTGTCGCCAATATCAATGGATGTACCACTACGGAGGGAGTCGATATTCGTTTTCCAAATCCAGGCAGCTCTGTAGAACAGCTGGGCGATGCATCGAATCTTCAACCATCGGGTCAGCCAGCCTGCCAGGGAGGTGCAGGACCTGCTACTGGTGTCATCGCTGCACCTAATCCAACTGGCACCGGCTCAGCTGGTGGCCCCTCTGATGGATCATCCGGTGCTCCTGGCGGCGGCTCTCCAGGAGGCACTCCAACCACCCTCACTACCGCTGCTCAACCAGCCACTGCGATCACTCCAGAGAATACCGTGCAGCCAGTTGCTCCCCCACCAGCAGACCCTCCCTCAACATCCAGTCCGCCCGCGAATCCAGGTGCTGCTGGTGAGCCGGCCACTGGCGGCGGCAGCGGTGGTACTTCTGGTGCTCTCAGCGGTCCGTGTTCTTCCGAAGGCGACTGGAATTGTATCGGGGGTACATCCTACCAACGCTGCGCTAGTGGTGCCTGGTCAGCTCTTCAACCTGTCGCGGCTGGGACCAAGTGCAACGTTGGACAGTCGAACGAACTCAGCCTTGTAGACAAGCGAGAGAACGTTGGCCACATACATAATCGACGTCATCTCTTCGGCAAGGTTTGATATTGAATCGTAACAGCTGGACTGCAAGTCATTGACATGCGCCTTTTCTCTTCTTCTGCCCTGGAGGCTTTCCCTTAGCTCTTTATGACTCGCTTAACGACAGTACATGTACATGAATAACGAACATGGGGGGCAGTTTGCATTCAAGTATTATCATCCTTACTGTCTTGGAGAAAAGTCATGGAAAAGAATGAGTCTTGTTCCTCTAGAATCCCCAGCTTAAATGAATAAATAGCAGTAAACAAACTATGATTGGCTACAAATTTCAATGTGGGTCTACTAGCCGGTCACCAACCGAAAAAGGCCATAGCCCTAAGCCCTTATTTCCTCTTTCGGCTTTATTACCCGCACCGGCGGCGGAATCCACTAAGCGAGAAAAAAAATCCACATCTTCAATCTCGAAGTTGTCTCAACATTTCGACTTCGATCTCGACATCGACCAAACGACATCAACAACTTGTCGACAACAATGGCGTCCCGACCAACTGTCACCATCGCCACGGCCGAGGGCAAGCCCTCCGGTGCTACTCACCCTTTGCCCACCGTCTTCTCTTCGCCAATCCGTCCGGATATCGTCCAGAAGGTTCACACCGGTATTGCGAAGAACAAGAGACAGCCATATGCCGTGAGCGAGAAGGCTGGTGAACAGACTTCCGCCGAGTCCTGGGGTACTGGTACGTTTTTGCAATGGAAACAAAAGAACGAAGGATTGGCTACATATTTGAGAGGATTGGGATTGATTTGGATTTGAATTACAGGTCGCGCTGTTGCCCGTATTCCCCGTGTCTCTGGTGGTGGTACTCACCGTGCTGGTCAGGCTGCGTTCGGTAACATGTGCCGTTCTGGTCGTATGTTCGCTCCTACCAAGGTCTGGAGGAAGTGGCACCAGAAGGTCAACCAGGGTCAGAGGTAGGCTTATCTTTAAGAAGCGTTGAAAGTTTGGGAATGGTACGTTGACTGACATTGACAAAAGACGCTTTGCTACCGCTTCTGCCTTGGCTGCTTCTTCCGTTCCTTCTCTTTTGTTCGCTCGCGGTCACCGTGTCGCCAACGTCCCCGAGGTTCCTCTCGTTGTCGAATCCAAGACTTTTGAGATCACCAAGACCAAGGCCGCCATTGCTCTCCTAAAGGCTGTCGGTGCCGGCCCTGACCTCGTCAAGGTCCAGAAGTCTCGCAAGATCCGTGCCGGTAAGGGTAAGCTGCGAGACCGCCGTTTCCGCCAACGCCGTGGTCCTCTCGTCGTCTACAACCCCGAGACCGACGGCAAGGAGCTCGTCAAGGCATTCCGCAACATCCCCGGTGTTGAGACCTCATCCGTCTACGCTCTCAACCTCCTTCAACTCGCCCCTGGTGGTCACCTCGGTCGCTTCATTGTCTGGACCTCTTCTGCTTTCGCTGCTTTGGACGAAGTCTACGGTTCTACTACTACTGCTTCTGCTCTTAAGAAGGACTTCCTCCTCCCCTCCAACGTTCTTGCCAATGCCGATATCACCCGTATCATCAACTCTTCTGAAATTCAATCTGTGCTCCGTGAGCCCAAGGGTGAGGCCCGCACCAAGCGTCCCTTCGTTCAGAAGAAGAACCCTCTGCGCAACAAACAGGTCCTCCTCCGTCTCAACCCCTACGCTGCCCAATACTCCAAGGACAAGGTTGGCCAGAAGACCGTTGAGTCTGCCAAGCCCGAGCGTGCTGGTGAGCAGTTCCAGAAGATCCTTGCTGAGCAGTAAACTGTTCAACAATCTTTTGTCTGTTTTCTTCTGTTCCAGCATCTTTTGTTATATCAAAAATGGGTTTTTTTATGTCCACTACCACTAGTTTTTAGCACAGCTACATGAAATGAATATGCATGCGTGCCATAATGTGGCGTGCCATAATGTGTGATGCCATCAATGAACCATGATATGACTGGACTTGACTTTTCGTCGTAAACCGAAAGAATCTTAGTCTATTTCCATGTCCTACACCATTGACTTGAACTGGTCACTGGATGATCCGATCATCAATAGAACAGAACCCGGGACATAGAAGCGAAACCCTCCAACGTCATGAGTGATTTTTCTGACTTCATCTGAAACAGCATAATATCCATGTCTTAATCAGGTATTGGCTTCCACTCCAACAAACAATCTGTGCGCGGAAAGAACGAGGACATCCGCGGAGATCACCCAATAAAACTGTAACTATTAACTATCCCTACCTAGGCAGTCGACATCAATACATAGATATTCAACGAAAACGAACGCCCGGTGTGTGCACGACCCGAACCTGGAACATTTCCCCGTTCGTTCGCAGAAATCCATCTAAACAACGTTGAATCTCGGGGAGGTTTCATGCAGAGAGTCATCTTGATATTGAAACCTCCCGGAGGCTGCATCCTCGGTTTTCTTCATCCTACTGACGGATTTTTTTTTTCAAACCTGAATTTACAGACATTCACATGTTTTGCCGTGTGGCTACTATTTAATATATGCTGCAGATCCATCACGCAGACCTCGCTTAGATGGTTTGGTTCGTTTGAAGCAAACCCCCGTGGTGCAACAGGGTATCCGGAAAAGGAAGTACGTACTCCCTTACCTAGGCACGGGCAGATGCACGAATCGGCGCCATACGGAATTCTGGAAGAGGCCATTATATTTCTAGTTCCAGGGTTCTTGAACATGCTACTAGTAGCTGTAGATAGCTAGGTGACTGGTTGCATCGTGCTTAAGCAATAAGTTCCCTAGCTCAAGGGATTATAGTTGGCAGGCTGCCTGACTACGTAGGTATCTTGTCAAGACATAGGCATAACAAAAGATAGTTACTACCTAGCTTTGCATTAGACATACATGTAGCGCCCCCCCTTACCTACTGTATCATGTATGCCCAGGTGTGTACATAGAGTTATACCCATCCATGGATATGGTAAATCACCAGAGCTCCATCAGGAAAAGAAATCCGTAGAAACCTCATTCGCGCATTAGACAGCTTAAATCTCCCTAATATAGGCTCCAACAGCTGACTGCTATATTATGTCTTACGATATTCTTATTGCCCTCTGTACCTAGGAAGGTGCCCACACCTACACCTTTTTTCAGTTTTGTCTTATCTCTATCTCGCCTTCAAAGAGATTGCACCACCTCGGGGCCATGTCCAGTGTGTATATGCAGACCGCAAAATCCTCGGATATTCTCAATGCGTACTTGCATTTGTGGGAGGAATGGAAAATCAACAGTCGAGACTGACTACAGATCCAGTTGTTACCTACCTAGGTAGGAAGGCCTGGGCTGTTGAACTCTAGCCCTAACTTACATATGCTCAGTGCCGCACTAATGCAGCACACCATGGATGGCGAATGTAAGGTATTTTATTACCACACGGGTAATATAGATCTATGAATAAGGCTACCTAGGACTCAGGTGTGTTCAAGATCGAGGTCATGTAAGGACCAGAAGCGATAGAGAGAGAAAAAAAAAAAGAAAGCATTGATATGTTTATAAGCGACGATCCGCTTGAACCGGTATCTGCGAATATCCCGAAGTATTCCCGTCTTGATCAACACCTAGGTATCAATTGCCGAGGAGAAAGGTTCGAGCTTGAATTTTCTAGTTCACCCAGTCCGGTTAATTCTAGTCATGGATACCACGTCGTATTCATACAGGATCGAGTAAGTTTTAGAGTGAGAGAATAGTCCGGTTTTTGGATAGTATCATGTAACACTTACGGAGTACGTGGAGTCATGGACATAAATACGTCCTTCCGTACGGAGTACAAAAGAGACATATCTACCGGATCGACAGATTCTCGAATCTCCGCGGGTTCCACTCAAGCATGCGATAGTCAATAGACTAAAAACAGCGCACTGATACGGAGGGACACGGAGTACGGAGTATACGAGGTACAAAAAGCTTGCATGCTAACTAATTTTACATGTACCATATACGTAGTTCTGTAGTCATACAGCATGTCGAATCGATAGTTAGCTGTAACATCATCAATGCGCGATTAATCGAGAGTTCCGGTGATCGTTTCGAGGATTGAAGCCTTGAAGGGATCCCCATTTCAGTCTAGGGAGTCAAGCGGGACGGAAACGACAGCACGTTCCTTCCGATCGACTTACTAACAGAGGTTAGTAATTTGCTGTCTGTGACTCTGTCCGAAGGTTATTGACGTAAGAAAGGCCAGGAGAGTCTCGATTCCGGCTTTGGTGAACAGGGGATGGATTAATCGAATGCAACTTTGGTCTCTGATTTTCGATCAGGTACGTGCCCTGACTCGAAAGGACTTTTTATGGTTTATCGTGGCATACGCTTGTTAATGCAGTCGCGGGCTTTGGAGGAACTTTTGAAACATCGCATTGCGGCCTTGACAAAGGTCCGGAATCGTGAAATGCATCGGCGTTCTGACTGCCGAAAGCGAGAGGAATAGTCAAAACGTAGTAAATAGTTTGTGGGGGATACGACTAGTCTGTGGTCATTGGGAAGAACCCTAATCCAACTGCGAATTACCTAATCCGGTAAATTCGGACGCCTCGCAAGATCGTGAGAAGCGAATGCTACCTACCTACGCCATGCAGTGCACGATTGGAATTATCCCGAGTTAACTTGAATTAGTGCTCAGCTAAGTTGATTTAAGTATATTGTGTGTTTGTTGGTTGGTGGCTCTAATAGTTTAATGCAATTCTGGCCATCTCCACTCTCACATGGAAGCGAAGACATAGCGTTCGTGCTATTATTAACTATATGCAGCGCTAACAATCAAATACGTCCCCGTCAACTGAATCGAGGAGATGTGTGCAATGGAGAGTGAGGCCGAGCAGATCATATCTGTCGAGAGAAAAGCCGACAACGTTCCTTCTGTGTTCTGGAAGCCGGCCTTGTTCTTCGGTTGACGTGTCTCGTCGAAGTCATACTGCATTTCTGTCAGAGATGAACCAACAGAAACTAAAAATCAATAGTCTCGAGGTAGCTGCTGGACCCTTTCCCGCTAGCTGAAGTCTAGACTCTAGGCTATTGCTTACCTACTACTAGGTGATAGGTCGGAGTATTACCACGCATATTGCAAGTATATACACAAGCATATACACTGATACAGTCCAACCCAAAGTTTCTCTCAGGATAAGCTTCAATCTTGGCAACTCCCACAGCTGCAAGGCTCGTGCTTCGCTCTTGAATTCATTGATTTCATCTCAAATTCTCCATGCTGTTCTTCTGATTCTTGACTAACCATTAACAGTTAATAGTGGCCCTTGTCGAGATACTATGCCGAATTGGCCTACCGTGGCTTTGACCGAGGACTGCCGTGTCATAAACTCATCTCGATACCTACGTACGCACTTTATTTCGGTGGAGACGGCGTCAATTCATCCAACAAGAAGGCCTCTCGTATAATTAATTTCTGATTAGAAACTGGACCAGCCAGACCTGTATGGAAGCTCTTTCTTTTCCCAAAGAGACAGTCAATCTGTCACTGTCTGTTGCTCTGGCCCGATCGTCCGGAATTTTGAGCAGATTAGAACGCGCAAAAACCAACAGGCCGTCGCCGGTCAATGCGGGTCGATCAACCCGATTTTGCCGAAGCGACATGGCTTGACTCTTTTGAGATGGAACAGAAATCTTCCGCATGGCAAGTGTCCAGACGGAGATTTTTTGCAACGCGAATTTCGCCCGCTAAAATCCCACTAGCTGCATTTCCCAACACCGAGGCAGAACTAGCTCAAGACTAGTTGCTAGAAGCTCGCTACTCTAGTACTAAGCTGTATGGGTCATGCTACTCGTCTTTCATCAAGTTTCATGAGAGGTTGATAGCTCTCCCCCATTGTGGCTGCCGCCCCCGCTCCCCCCGGCGCAGATCCGCTCGCTCTTTGTTCTTGAAAAGTACGTACAGGAAGAACACCAACCAACAACGCAAAATCCCTGCACATCTCTCTCGGTCTCGAGTCTGGGCGTTTTCCAATTCTAAAAATGGCGCCACACAGTTGCGTTAGTACGTCGGCACTACTGCCGGGCGTTTCCTGCGACCAATTGCTGAGAGGGCCCGCTACAATTCCCACCGAAGGCCACTGGTCTCAGTGGTGCGGTGGAGCATTACGCTCGCTTGTACTACTCCGTACAGAGTATGAAGTTACATACAGACTCCGGACAATACTGCCGCCTGCGTCTAAGAGGCTGAATGATCGTTGGAGAAGTGAGACGGCACTTTTGCCTAGTCTCCCGGACGCACGTCCTTTGCGGATATGACAATAACATGTCAAAATATGGAGCAAACGGCGTCAGGTACGAGACGGATCAGCTAGCCGTTGGGCTGTTTTCGAATGTGGATAGACCTCGAATGAAAATCCTCCTCGGATATGTCAGCTCGGCACTTACAGCGCGTCCGGCTTCTTTGAGTTCGATGTTCACTCGGAGTTGTTACGTACAAGTTTTCTGTTTGCCCGAAGATGTACCCCTGCTCACAGATGCATTGATGCCAACCAGCCGTGTTTGTTGAGCGGACGCCGTACTGCAAGACTCGCCGTCAGCAGAATTTGATTGGTGACCGTGTACTGTTGGGAAGACGAGTCCGATAAGACGGACACTGGACACTGGGCCGATACTCGGTACAGGGCAGAACACAACTTCGGTTGATAAAATTACCATTTATCAGACGGCTAATATTGGAGCCAACTTAGTCTACCAGGAAAAAAGCCAAGCCGTGTCTCAGTCGATCGGTACATCATGGCTATCACTAGACACTTTGAAAGGCTGGGTCAGTTAGATTGCGCATAATCTAAGTAGGCCATGTTGAGCAGGGTGTGTCATAGATCGTCATGATCGATCTGGGACCGTAGAAGTCGATCATCTTCGTGTGCGGTCTATGGACAAGACAACAACGTTGCTGTTGATCTGCGGACACCGGAAGGAATACTTCATATTGCTTAAGTTGTACACCGCAATGGCTCCTTGTACGCTTGTATATCGTGCAACCCGTGGGCATCATAAGATAACGCCCATCCCTGGTCACTCTGGGTCTTAGGAGGATTGAGTATACTGGTAACTGCTGCAAAGTGAGGGCCAAACGGCGCCGAAGATTTAACTGATTTAGTCCATACCGGCCCACTATGTAGTGAGTAGTAAGTACAGCTAACTGCATTCTCAATTCTTGGGCATTACATACTATTGGGTCCTAGGTGGTTTTACACCAACGCTTCGATTTCCGCTAGGACCCCGACTATCTATTGGTACGTATTCATTAACCCGGCGACAGCGGCGAAATGGGGCAATCAATAGTACATGGACGGTAGCCTTGGGTACGCATAGAGTTGCTGCTTGCCTGTTGCAGGAAGACTTTTGATTGCATGCTAGGGCGTGTACGTACATACGCAGTATGTACTCCGTACTGGTACGCACTGTACCCAAAAGAAGACACGAAAACATCCTCCACGGGGAGTTTAACGTTGAATGGGCCCACTGCCAAGCGAAGGGTCTTCATCAAGTCACTCAAACTGATTGCGACTCACTTCTACGACGTGGAGCTTTCACTGATCCTTTCATTTTCTCCTGTCTAGACCTGCTCGCTTTAGTCAATGCGGAACATATGCATACGCCTCTAATCACTGATCAACCAGGATCGGTCTTTCATTCGTTACCTGGTGTTTCGTCAACTGGCCCATGCAGACCAATCGATCGAAGATCATGTCAGACTGTTGAGAAGCTTCGTGGCATCATACTTGACTGTCTGGCCAAGTAGCTTCTTGCAGCTTATTTCATACTAACCCATTGTCAGCATCGGATTGAGTCAAGGTACCGCAGCAGAAAGTTCAAATATCTTCACCTCCTCGTGACATTGGAGCCATCAAGTTCCTTTAAGTCGTCCGAAGGTTGTGATACAAACTGGAATTTGAATGCCCGAACGAATTCACGGGGTTCTTATTCGCTTTCAACAATGAATATATGCTTCGCTTGTCATCAATCAATGTCATAGTCTCTCGGCAGTCGTTGCATCTTCTGACTAGTCACGATCAAGCTGGCGAAAATCTTGTGAATAGGTGTCTTTGTAGAAGACCTGGTCATCTTGAATCCATAATTCCTCAAGAAGAAACGACTTCTTGATTCCTTCGTTTACAACAAAGGTTTTGCAGTTTCCAAAAGTTTTCATGAACGAAGTCACATTGCCAAAACATTGAGGACGACCATAGGTTTGCGATTTCTTGACGCTCTCTACCACCACATACCTATTTTGTTTGCTCTTTTCTCATCCTGCATGACCTTGTTACAGCACTGAAGTCTCCTGCGGACATCATTAGTACCGCAGCCTGAGGATGAGTATAACGTATTCACGAGTCGAACAACCTGGCCACACATTCTTTTCACAGAGTATGAGCTACAACTACGACGGTGGCAGGCATGGCCAGGACCGAAGCAATCGCCATTATCGACTCCCACCGCCGCATTCATCAATTCCAATAGGGCTTGTTGCGGATGATGAGCAAACTCTACCGCACCAGAGAACAGACGCACCACATTCGAGGAACAGTGTTCCTACATACAGAGAAAGCCTACCATCCGTTTATCAACTGCTTTCCGACGGAAATACGAGATGCTTGCCTTCCCTTCCTCCTCCCGGTTCGCACCACAGTCATAGCCTACAAAACTCGTCATCCATACATTCGCGCCCTCCCAGTTCACATTACAAGCCTTCACGGAAATCTGAGGGAGGATTTTCTGATTATACCTCAATGGCTTCTGCTGATGACAGAGAATATGAGCATTATCGCGCCCTACAGTCTGCTAGGCTGCCTCCAATCTCGCAAGTAGGCTTAGAGGTCTCACACCCACGTCCGTCTCATGGATCTCGTGCGCACTTTGTTTCAGATGAGGAATCTATCAGGAGTCAGCCCGTGTCTAGGGATGCCACGGCAAGCCCCCGGCATTCCGATTCGTCATTATCCCACTTCGTATCAAGCCCGATGCAAGAGGGCTCTCGGCCTGGATCACGAGGCCCCACTGTTCCTAACCAGGTTGTCGATGAACGGTATCTCCCTGGGAAAGGAGTCTGTTATATCTTTGCAGATAACTCTTACTGTCCAAAATTAATTGACGGTCAGCCAGTCAATCCAAACTGGGGTCTGACAAAAGCCGGTAAGGCGCGGAAACGGTTGGCACAGGCCTGTATTCCTTGCAGGGAAAAGAAAGTAAAATGCCAACCAAATCTTCCCAAATGTGATCAATGTCAAAAGTCGGGCCGAGAGTGTAGGTTCGAAAGCACGTAAGTCGATCGTTCTGGTGATCCTTCATCTGGTCCTCAAGTAATTATTCGGGTCAAGGCTGACGAGGTCAATTGTAACTCATTTTTTTAGGCTCCGAGGAAGTCGAACGAGATCGCCTTCATATGATCTTTAATCAGCGTGAAAGAGAGATCCGTACAGACGCGGCAAATCTTTGACATTCTTTCAAATAACTTCGGAAATAAGCCGTGCCGACTTCGTGGACCACGTTCAACACATTAATATAATATATCGAACGCTGATTTCTTTGGCGAATGGGAACACATTCACTATCCTTAGAAGCACACAAGGAGGCATTACTGTGGTTCGGGAGGGAGACTATAACCCTATGATTTCTTGAAGATCCATAGCTGGATTCTTTTTTTATCGAGACGGGACCTTGCACAGCGCCGCAAAAGGTTCCCACAACACGACTGAAAGGCTGGAGTCGTCGGCCGAAGATCTACAGTTGCCGAACTGATACGTTGGCTTAAGAAAAATGTGTGACTACGGATATTGGCATCGCGGCTGTTGCTTGCAATAAGTCATAGCGGCTTCGGAATAGAAAGCTTGCATGCATCGTAATGTATGATATCTTCTTGATGCTCCGCATGGTGTCGATCGAGGCAACTATTGATGACGAAAAAGGGGCTATGGCATTTCGAGGAATCGGAAACCTTGGAAACAACCTTGGAACTGCATTGGGCTGGAACTTTTTGTGCCATCAAAAACCAACCTAGGTAGCAAGCGAGTCCGAACTGGCTACGCCTGCATTACCGTTGATATACACAATGAATAGTGTTCATCTTCGTGTTATGAACCTTGGAATTGCCATTCTAGCGAGGCGAGCTGTGGAGCATGCGGCCTCCGGACTTTGACGATATGTGCAGAGTACAAAAGACTGGTGGATTGTATGATAGAGGATAATATTTTCTGTTCCAAGCTGCTTTGAGCGCAATGATAGCTTATCGTTGTGCCTGTTAACTAGTTATTAAAACGATTAGCCAATATTTTCACGCGAAAAGGATATTCGGAATCAAAATATACCTAATCTTAGATATATAAGAATCTCTATTCTGAATATTATCTAGATTATATCATATACAAGCGTCTCCTAGAGGAAGCTCCAGCTCCAGCTATAATAACTACTTGTATGTACTCTTGAACCCCGCCATTAGGGTTAAAATAAGCTTACAGAGCCAAGCCTTTCCGAAGCTATCCAGGCAGGAACTTTGGAATCACCTGAGCTTTCCCACTTTAACAACTCTAGCATCTCATCCAATTGGTGCGGTCAATCATGCCACTATATATACTGAACTCCTCAAAATACGATATTGCATTTATAAGAATGGCAAGATAGCCACATTCCGTTCGACTCGTACTGGCTTCGTCCAATCTCAGCTGATTTTCATCGACGTGCGGGGATGGCTTCTTCACGATTTGGAGAAAGCCGGCCAAATGCCGATACTTACGCCGATAGCAATACGAGCTTTGGATCGGACAAAGACTACGACCTGTTATTGCAATATCCTGAGAATGTCGATTACTACAGCTTGCTCGGACTCTCGCGGAACCCACCCCCTACAGACAGTCAACTACAAACCGCATACCACAACCTGTCGCTAAGTCTCCATCCGGACAAGCAACCTGCGCATCTAGTCGAGGCGGCCAACGCACAGTTTAGCCGTATACAGGAAGCGTACATGACTCTGAGCGATCCGAAGAAGCGAATTGTTTATGATCTAGAAGGAGAGGAAGGAATTAAGCGAGAATGGAGTGCGGCTGGACCGATGGCAGCAAAGATGGAGAATGAAGATGGCAGTTTAGGGCAAGTCGGCCCAAGAGCAATGTCGCCCGCCGAGTTTCGGAAATGGTTTATTGCGAGGATGAAGGCCAGGGAGAGGACAGCTTTGGACAGGTTGGTTGGCGCGAAGGTATGTTTTGCCTGCCTTGTTGATTTTTACTTCTGTCCTGTACTTACGTGTGGGATTACAAGACAACCATGGCAATTACCGTTGATGCGTCTTCGTTAATCTCTCCCGGTGAGGAGGAAGGCGAAGTTCTACTCATATTCCCACCACCTATGCGGGTAAGCCGATATGCTCTCGGATACAGTTTTAAAACGGCCTTACCGGATTTCTCGAGTGCTTGGGCATGGTTTTCTGGCAACCATACAGATCCGGAAGGAGAAACGCCCCAGGTAGATGGAAAGCCAAAAGAACAGGCCCAGTCTCCACCCGAGGTCACCTTTCATGCTAGTATGGGCGGTCCGGTACGACAAACCAAACGGTCAGTTAAACTGGCTAACCCGGATGGAAGGACGGAAATTGTCAAGGTAATTGCGCGCGATCAGCTGTTGAAAGAAGAGCATGATGACTGAAAATATCATAGATTGACGGCCCACGTGTTGTGGGCGGCGCAACTTTCAACCTGGGTGCTACTATTAGCCACAATTTCCCATCTGCTGGATTGCAGGCAGGTCCTCAATCAAAATTCGGTATGCGGTCATTGCTCGATGGAGCATCGGTTCGCGCAACTCTGGGCATTCTACCGGCGCGGACGCTGGCCATGCATGTCGAGAAACAAGTAGTTCCGTTCCCCTTTGGCAAACCATTCACAGTGCTCATTCAAACTGCCATACCATCCAACCCCAGCAAATTCATGCCTAATATAACGACATCTGTTTTGAGGACATTTGGTCCGCGGAAATTTGGCTCTTTGACATACTCTACTGGTTCACAATTGACATGGCCGTCATTTGTACAAAGCATGTTATCACCGCTCATTGACATGTCAGTTGACCCAAAAATGGGTTCTTCATTAGTCAACAATGGTTCGCTGCAACTACAGTATACTACCACATCAAATCCTTCTACTGCGGAAGAGGCCGAAGACCCCGAAATTCCAAAAGCAACAAAAAACGAAGTATGGCAGTGGGTCGTCGCTGCATCTCCATTTGGAGGCGCTCTGGGTTTAACCTACGCACGCACTTTCTTCGCCGATAAACTCGAGGACGTTCCGCGTTCAGAGTGGAATCTAGATGGCTACCATCCAGCTCTTCCTTTACCAGACTGTCGTGGCGTTCGAGTCGAGGTTGAGGCTTCCGTCAATCTGGATGGGGGCATGGTATGGGGCGTAACAGCCCTTCGAAGAGTTGGCGACTTTTCCAGTATGGGTCTTGGAGTTAGTCTACGCGACGCACAAGGTTTGGTCATGGCGCTTTCATGGCGCCGTTTGGGACAGTCCATCAGGGTACCAATTATGATTTGCCCAGTCGATCTTGCAGATGCTGAAATATCTGCCTTGGCCGTTATCATTCCCTGTCTAACTTATATCGGTGTCGAATTTGGCTACATTCGTCCGCAAGAGAGACGCCGTCGCCGCGAAGCAATCATCCGCAAACGAAAACTTCTCAAATCCCAGATATCGGCGCGCAAGAAAGAGAGTGCACAGCAGATTGAGCTGATGAGTGACTTGACGAAACGACGACAGGCGCGTGAGAAGGATAAAGGCGGGTTAGTCGTGGAAAAAGCTGAATACGGGTATATTCCGCCTAAAAATACAAAACTTGTTGGTGAATTGGCAGAGGCCAAGGTTGTTGATGTGACGATCCCTGTCGCCGCTCAAGTTGAAAAGAGTCAACTGTTTATATCGAAAAATACTATTCGAGTAAGTCCTTTTACATGCCTGGGACCCACGAGACAACGATGCATTACTAACATGATTATCTCAACCACAGTTTCAAATAATAGGTTTCTACGACCCAGCTCCTCTTCTTCCCAAAACCTTAAAAGTATGGTATATTTTCCGTGGTCAGCGTCACTATGCCGAAGCCAGAGATGGAGAAGACCTGGCCTGTCCACGAAGAGAAGATATGCTCATGCCTTGAAGAGTTATAAATGATGACACTCATTTAACAAATGTGTATATTACAACCCTGTTACCTGAAAGCGAGACATGTCTAGATTTCTCTTCTCTTTGTTCAATTGTTACATATGTTGGAAGGTTTTGCAAAAGAACATTGGCATGTTAGATGGATGGTGTTTGGAGTCTTTTATTTCTAGATATACCCCAGGTCTTCTATTATCACTTTTATAAATCTCTTTTCTCTCTTAACTACCTAGGTATATGATTACTCCTGCTGGAGAATGTTACTGATATTCTAAGTGTTTAAGTGGGATTCTTATGTGAATCCATCCATGGACCATGGATGTAAAAGGCATCCCCTCTCTTTCGTCTGATGTTCTTCTGAAAAGATTTTTATTGTGATTTCTGATTTTGTCGGTAGTTCCCTATGTGTTTATATACTCTGTTGCCCGTTGGTTGCCCGTTGGTTGCCCATTGGCGAGTCAGTCCTGATGTGAAATGGATAGTCTATGTAGTATATATAAGAAAATTAAGAAAAAGTCTTACCTTTGCTTAAAATTTCTGCTGTGATGAAGCTTTTTCTCTTGCATAATCTCTTCTTAGAGGCCTAGCAAAGTTCTCATTAGGCAGTTCTTTAGATTCCTTAGAGAGTGTGTTATTTGCTCTTGACGAAGACTCCTAGACGATTCACTGTGGGCATACAGTCTCATCTCACACAGGACAGACTGTGCAGAGTGACGATTGTCTTCTCTGCAACCACTCTGTTGTGTTTGAAACCTTCCTCTTCTGACTCCATACAAAAGTCAACTGACCACTCCTTGGGAGATTTCATCAACCACGCAATCAACCCTGAGGAAAAGATCTCCAGAAAAAAAAGCTGACCAAGAATGTGTTTCAATATTTGCTTTGATTGTTGTCTGGACGAGTGGCTGGTCAGCTGCTATTCTTACTTACCCAAAGCCAAGAAGAAACGAAAAGATGAACCAGAACGTGAGCATGTGTACATCCGTCGACGAATCGATGGAAAAGTTATCAGAAGCATTGAGACTCGGCCAGTACGTCGTTCTCAAAATGTGAGTCTTATACTCATGCTAATGGATACCTTTCAAGTCTCTTGTCATGTCTGACTGAAGTGCTTGGAATAGAAGACCAATCGTGAAGATGGCAAGATTGCCCGACTACCGCCAGAGGTTACTGTCAACACTGGAAGAGCCCGCGAGCAAGGTAGAGACAACGCAAACCGTGAAAGGCAAGCAGAACCGTTGGGTTCGAATCAGGAGGAGAAGTCCAAGAATAACAATAACGACCGGCCTGCTAGAATTGGTAGTCAGACAAAAGACAGTGGTGTTCAAACCACCGATAGCCTTTTGAATCTTGCTGCGGGACCTCCAGCATCAAGCTCTAAGAAGAGTAACCAGAATGACAACAAGAAAAACAACGAGGTCAACAAAGAAAACAACCAGGGCGACGAGGATAATAATCCAGGCAGCAACAAGGGTAACAAGGGTAACAAGGACA